>CAUYRB010064246.1:0-18562 GCA_963574695.1 Propithecus perrieri | reverse complement strand
CTCGCTGCCTCTCTGTAGATTCACGAAGCCAATCCTGAAGGGGAGCGCCTCACACACTTGTGGGTGTCCACGTTTTTCACCTCGCACTCTGGGAGCAGAGAGCCAGGAGGTCACCCCTAATCGGCCATCTTCTGTATCCCCCCAGTTTCTGTTTTATATAACAAATTCAGAAAACTCGTCTCCTACTCTCAGACTATTTAACTTGCTTTTGTATGCCACCTAGATGATCTCTAAATACTGAAAGCAACCTCAAGAACTCTCTGTAACAAAACTGAGGAAGGAGGGTACAAATTCCGAGCTATTATCCACACCCCCTCCACACACACACCTAAACGCATTGTGCTATCTCTTGCATCAAAGGAGATGTGAAACTGAAAGAATGGGGAATTATCAAGGATCTTTCCTTACCTGGACATTCATGGAAATCTTTCTACAGCTCTCACTAGATCTCAGGAGGGGCAACACACCTTTGTTTCCCAGGACAAGAAAGGAATGGACAGGTAAAAGAAATGATAGGGGAAGTTCTTAGTTTCTCTTCACTCCAATTTTGTTTCTTTTTCTTTATTTCATTTTGGATGTACTGACCTCTAGCTCCAACAAATCCTGCAAATATTAGCTGAGCAATTCACTTCCATAAAATCTGATGAGGTTCTGAATGTGTGAACTTCTTATTCCATATCTTTCTCACCCAGTGGTTTAGGTTCATGCCAAAGTAAGGAGTAGATACTTTGCCTAGGTCAGGCCTAATTTCTGAGGCAGAAATTCTAGACAAAAATATACCTAGAGGTAAGATAATGTATTTTTTCTATTACTATTTTTTTTTCTTAAAATGCTATTCCAATCATACACTATCACCTGGAGTTCAATTCTCTTATTATGCAATGGACTCTTTCTAAACTCTTGGCTGTGTCCTCCACATTTTATAAAGCAGTAGAGAGAGAATTTTACCTACTAATGAATTACTTGCTCAGAGGAAATGAATGCTCTAAATATTTTATAACCTGTCCGGAAAGCATCCCATTATAACTCCATTACATAATTAAAACAAATTTAATAATCAGGTATGCCCACATCCTTCAATGTGAGCAGCACAAAACAAGCCGATGTGATTTTTGAGCCAAGGTTTCTCACTGGAACTTTGTAAGCACTGCATGCTCCATTTATTGTAATTATTTGAAATTTATCTTTCTGAGAAAAATATACACCTATCTTGGTATAGTTTTTTTGAGAAAGAGAGCTAACAGTCACACTTCATTATGTCCATCTTTTCCCCCCACTCCTAAGAAAGACAAAAAAAAAAAAAAAGAGAGAGAGTGTTAAAGAGCTATAGATCTATAAAACATAATTTACCAAGGTCTCTTGAAACTCAGACTTTGAAGGAAGTTCTACCAATCAAAAAGAGTGATAGAAAGAGACTCTAAGAGATATATTGCCTCGGTATGCTTTTTGGAAAGAAAATCGAGCAATCTTCAGGTCACTAAATATATTAGGAAACTGCTTCATCTACTCTCCACTTTACGCCCATTGCCTTTAAAGCTCTAGTGCTGGGCAACTGAGGGTCTATTGCCCTGTGTCTTCCCCCAACCCCAAGCAGACAGAATGCTCTTTTCTCCCCTTTCCAGTTCCACTTTCTTTCTCTTCTCCCTCCCTTTTTCTCCACTCCCTCTTTTTGTCTCAATTAAAAAAAATATAGTAGTTCTGTTTTTAGTTTTTCGAGGAAACTTCATATTGTTCTCCATAGTGGCTGTACTAATTTACAGTCCCACCAACATTATAAGAGTGATCCCCTTTTCCTGTGTCCTCACCCACAGTGTTGGCTATATATCCAAAAGAAAGGAAGTTGCCATATCAAAGAGATATCCAGACTCCCGATGTTTATTGCAGCACTATTCACAATAGCCAAGACGTGGAATTAACCTAAATGTCCATCAATGGATGAATGAACAAAGAAAATGTGGTATGTATACAAAATGGAAATATTATTCAACCAGAAAAAAACAATGAAATTTTGTCATTTTCAATAACATGGATCAGATTGGAAGACATTATATTAAGTGAAATAAGGGAGGCATAGAAAGACAAATATCACATGTTCCTACTCATTTGTGAGTGCTAAAAAAGGTGATCTCAAAAAGGCAGAGAGTAGAATGATGGTTACTGAAGGCCAGGAAGGGTAATGGGGAGGGGGGAAAAAGAGGGGCTAGTTAATGGGTACAAAATACAGTTAGATAGAATGAACAAGATCCAGTGTTTGGTAGCACAATAGGGTGAAAATAGTTAAAAATAATTTATTGTATATTTAAAAATAACTAGAGGAATAGATTTGGAATGTTTCCAATACAAAAAATGATAAATTTTTAAGGTAATGGATATCCCAATAACCCTGATTTTGATCACTACACATTGTATGCTTACATCAAAATATCACATGTATCTCATAAATATGTATAATTATGTATCCATAAAAATTAAAAACAAAACACTGAATCAATTTAAAATTTCAAATTTTAAAAACCATTTTGTATGGAAATTGGGAAGCAAGAAATAGGAAAAAAAATGAAATACAGCTGGATATATTTTAGACACAGTATGAGGATTTTTTTAAATAAGGGAGTTTACACATTCATATGTACAAATTTCATTTTGTCCTTACTTTGCTAATCTTATTTTACATTTTCTGTTTGTTTCCTAGTCATAATCCTGTTTTTTTCTCTTTTATGGCTTTTGCTAGAGGTATCAGCATTTTAAAAATTATATTCTACCCAAGTGACTTGAGATTTATACACTGTATTTTTAATATGCTGGTGTTTTTCTTTGAATATTTTCAAAGATATTTGAATTCTATTTCTTCGTTAAGATAAGGAAGACAATAATAAGGCTTATGATAATGAGATACTTAACATGGATTTATTTCCTTTTGTGTCCCCTTTCTCGCCTCCACATTAACATCAACCACAACAGCAGCAATGACAACATTAATATTTTATTTGTGCTCTTTTTCTTCGTTAATTAAAATGTTTTTTATAAAATAAGAACAATCCTGCATGCTCAACACCAAGTTTCACTTGACGGGTTGCTCATAGCTGAATTAATAAGATAATATCGTTTTGAACCAGTATTAACGAATACACAGGTTTAAGGGTATGTCGTTCATTCCTACTTCATTGTACATCACTATAATCTTTCTGAAGGTCAGTTTTTCCTTAAGTATTAAAATCCTTAAAATTGCTTCTGAACTTCAATACAATTACTTTTTCAGCATTTCATCCTAAAAAGATAAACATAAACATGTACAAAATCTTTTGCTAAGAAATAATTGTTGTATATTTTAAAAATGACAGACTATTAGAAACCTTCTTTATGCATATCAATTTCATGTTTTTGAATGGATGATGTAATGTCATAAGGTCAAATAACATGTTGATGGATTGCTTTGGTAAATATTTAATGGTATGGATAAGGGATTATAACATTTAAAGAATAAAATGCATATATGCAAAACATGAAGTCTAATTTCATTTTTGTTCAAAAATAGACAGGAATATAAAATGCCTATATTTATATGCATATATTTATTTTCACGTATTTCCGTGGGACATGATGCATCAAAATGTTGATGTTTTGGGGTGGTGGTATCATTATATGTAATTATTATTTTCTTCATAATATTTATCTGTACTTTCATGTATTTTACAATAAATAAACTCATCTTGTAAAATCAAATAAAATAACATTTAAAAAAAATAAATCAGAATTATAAAAGAAATGATATAACAATAGTTGAATAAATATTATACATATTTTTATGCAAAAGATATTATAAGTAAGTGATAAACAGAAGGAAATATTTGCAACACATATGATCATTTAAGAATTGAAGGCCAAAATATACAAATAGCTAGCTTGATTTTTAGACCATCTGTGAACTATGGGAAGAATGATGTGCAGTTTTTCATAGACTTCCAAAAGTTATAACTGATTTGAAGAATATTAATAAAAGTGAACTCTGATAAGATTAACTTTGAAAGTATATTTTAGATAGTTTTAAAAACCACTAAGCAGATAAAAGCAAAGGCAACAGAAGGTTCAGAAAAAAGAAAGAACTAAATAATGTACATTTTAAAAGTTTTTTGTAAGATTAATTTCTCTGTGAGTCTTAAACATAAAACAAAAAAGAAAGCCAAGGAAGAAGATAGAAGGCTCAAATGTTCAAAAAGTGATCTCTCTCTCTGGAGAGGGACAGACATGCAGTGGACAATATTCCTGGAGGTCTGGGGGTGCAAGGATCCTTGTGCCTGGATGTGCTGTCAAGTAGCTCTAAAGACAGTTTCATCTCTCTACAATGACCTGCAAGAAATCGGGCATTTCACGTAACATGAAAATGTCACAGAATGGGAGAATATATTTGCAAACTACCCATCTAACACAGGATTAATAACTAGAATATATAAGGAGCTCCAATAATTCAACAAGAAAAAAATCAAATTGTCCAGTTAAAAAATGGGCAGAGGATCTGAACAGACATTTCTCAAAAGAAGACATACAAATGCCCACAAGCATATCAAAAACTACTCAACATCTTTAGTCATCAGAGAAATACAAATCAAAACTGCAATGAGATATCATCACACCACATTTAAAATGGCTTTTATCAAAAAGACAGGCAATAACAAATGCTGGAAAGGATGTGGAGAAAGGGAAACTCTCATACACTGTCGGTGGGATTGTAAATTAGTGCAACCACTAGGGAAGTTCCTCAACAAACTAAAAAAAAGAACTACCATATGACCCAGCAATCCCCCTACTGGGTATATATCCAAAGCAGGGGGATTCAGTATATTGAAAAAATATCTGCAACCCCATGTTTATTGCAGTACTATTTACAATAACCAAGGTTTGGAATCAACCTAAGTGTCCATCAACAGACGAATGGATAAAGAAATTGTGGTGCATACACACAATAGAATATTATATAGCCACAAGAAAGAAAGAAACCCCACCATTTGCCACAACATACATGGGACTGGAGAACATTATGTTAAGTGAAATAAGCCAAGCATAGAAGGACAAATGTTGTATGTTCTCACTCATGTGTGGGAGCTAAATGTTAAAAGCAATTGATCTCATGGAGACAGAGAGGAGAATGATGGTTACCACAAGCTGAGAAGGGTACTAGGGAGGGGGGATAAAGTAGGGATGGTAAATGGGTACAAAAATATAGTTAAATATAATGTTTGTACCCTCATAATACCCTGAAATAAATAATAAAAAATATATAGTTAAATAGAATGAACAATATGTCATAGCACAACAAAGTGACTATAATCAACAATAAGTTAGGGTATACTTTAAAATAAATAAAAGAGTAGAAATGGAATGTTCCTAACACAAAGAAATGAAAAAAATGCCTGAGGTGATAGATACTCCAATTGCCCTGACTTGAATAATTCACATTGTATGCCTGTATCAAAACATTACATGTACTCTATAAATGTGTACAACTATTATGTACCTATGGTAATTGAAAATTTTTAAAAAATGATTCAAACCAGGTCTCTCTGATATTAGAGAAAAATCTCTTTACTTCTATGTTATACTGTTTCCATTAAAAATCATGTTTGCACACTGTTGATGGGCATAAAAATTACACTGTTTTGGAGTGTGATTTGTAAGTCAAAAATGAATACATGTGTATTCTTTGTGGAGGGGGGGGGGGAGAATAAAACGCCACAGCAGGAGAAAAGCATTGCAATCTTGATGAGGATTCAATACCAGAATGATACAGCAATATCAGATACCTGAAGCCAAGAATTGTCAGACACTTAGAGAATGAGTGCCAGAGAGCTGCAGTCTTTAAAATAATCTCTGTGCAATGGACTGAATGCACATTTCCCCCAAAATTTCATACACTGAAATCCTAATGCCCCAGATGATGGTATTAGGAGGTGGGGGTGTTTGAAAGGTGATTAAGTTATGAGGACAGAGCCCTCATAAATGGAATTAGTGTCCTTATAAACTATGTCCAGAAAGCTCCTTTGTCCCTTCACCATGTGAGGATGTAATGAGAATGCACTGTCTATGAAAGAGGGAAAGCGCTTTCACCAGACATCAAATCTGTCAGAGCCTTGATCTAGGACTTCCCAGCCTCTGGAACAGTGAGAAATAAATTTCCTCGTTTATAAATCATTCTGTCTATGATAGTTTGTTATAGCAGCATGAACAGACTAAGACACTCTATCCAGCAAACGATTTCAGAAATTGTGGTGGAATATCTGCGTCTAGGTTTTGAGGAGTGGTAAAAGCCAGAGAACACTACCAGAAGATTGGGAAAAATTTCTTCACTTAAAACTAGATCGCAAAGCACAAAGAACCCTCCTCCCAGGGGTTTTAGATTCAGGAGGAAAGGTTCAGGTCTATTTTCAATAGATAAGGGAAGGAACAAAACTGAGTGTCAAGCTAGTCACCAAGACCAACCCAACAGAACGTAACATCCCTCAGAAGATGGGGCAAATGAAGAGAAGGATAAGGAAGAGAGTACCTTTCTTTATGCAGAGGAAATACAGGAATAGATGGTGATTTCTGTAATCTGACCCTTCCGATTACAGGACTCTGAAACTTTTTTAGTGGCTGCCACTCTGGAGACTTTTTGGAAGTCAGGTAGGAGAAGCCTTCCCTGAGAGTGAGCTATAATTGTGTCAAGATGAAGATGCACTGCCAACTGCACACACCTGTTAATCTTGTAGCCAACGGCTGACCTGATGAATAGTTTAGGAGTCACCATGAAAGTTGGAGAGAGCTGCTCAACCTCAGAGGAGGAACATTACCACAACGTCTGCTCAGACTTTAAGGACGCCCTTAAGCCCTTGTTTTTTATTTATTTTTTGGGGGATGATGGACATATCATTGTATATTATAGTCATGAATAGAACACAGAATTAGTAATGTGAAATGCAATCTGCTTGTCTCCAGGAAAATAAAAAGAGATCAGAGAGACAAGCTTAACCTCCAAGAGTCTGTACTCAGTCTGTACTCCAAGCTTTCTCTACTCAGGCAGCTAGGAATCAAGAAGGGACAAGAAAAAGCAACCTAAAAACTACAATAAATCCCAAGCTTCAGTGAGGAGTGTGGCTCACGTGACAATATTATCCAACCACCACATAGAGTGTTCCAGAGAGAGGCTAACTTTCACGTGATGCAGCCTAGAAATTGGAAGACCTGGTGATTTTATGAATGAGAAAGGTATGTCTAAAAAAATTGAGGTTGAGAATCAGCCAACACTTCCTGTCAAACTGTCATCATTATGTAGCTGCCTTCATGGCAAAGGTAGCTAATTAACAACCTCCCCCCCTTGGATGGGGTGGTGCTATGTTGGAAGGAAGAAAATTGCCTGCAATCAGAGTAACATACCCAGCTTTTCAAGATAAGAGGAAAATATAAACCTCATAACCAGATACTTTTGTGTGGGGAGGAAAGATTTCACATCTTGTGAAACCTACCACTGGACAGAAAGTTAATTCACCTTCTAATTGTCGGTAGAGGTAGATGCAATAAAGCTGTGGTCCCAATCCCCGGGCTGTGGACTGTTACTGGTGCACATATGCAGCCTGTTAGGGACTGGGCAGCAGAGCTCCACTGCCCTCTCCACCTCTGCCCCTGGAAAAACTGTCCTCCATGAAACCTAGGAAAGAGCAGGGGGGACACACAGCAACACAGTGAGCGGCAGGGAGCAAGCGAAGCTTCATCTGTATTTACAGCCGCTATCCTCCCCCGTCGCTCCCGTCACTGCCTGAGCTCTGCCTACTCCTCCCCTCCCCGTCTGTGGAAAAATTGTCTTCCATGAAACTGGTCCCTGGTGCCAAAAAGGTTGGGAACTGCTGCAATACAGGATTGAAAACACTTTGTTTTATTTCTGTTTTTGTGTTAACTCAAAGATGGACGGTAAAGAGAATGTGGCAGAATGCTCTTTTGAAGTATTTTTTGTGTGTGTGTATTTCTTTCTTGTTTAATATTATTTTGAAATATATCAAAAATAAGAGTGTATATCTTATGTTTGTTTTAAAGAACCACTATAAAGCACATACTGTGTACCCAAAGCACAGCTTAAAAAGAGAACATAGAATGAACTGTTTGACTTCCCTGCGTGCCTCACCATAAACACTTTCCCTACCTTATTCCAAAGGTCACTACATCCCGAATTTTGAAGTTTTCATTCCTTTGCTTTTCATTGCAGTTTTGCTACAGGATATGTTGCTTATATATATAAGCACACATGTGCACATGTGCACACACTCACACATATATGTAGAGAGAGACTTACTATATGTACGAAGAGTGTGTTTTGATTTTTTTATTCAAACATGTTTTTTAAGATTTAATTATGGTTTAAAATTCAATTCAAGACAGGTATACATGTAGACTCATTTTTGCAGT
This sequence comes from Propithecus perrieri, assembly GCA_963574695.1. Taxonomy (NCBI): domain Eukaryota; kingdom Metazoa; phylum Chordata; class Mammalia; order Primates; family Indriidae; genus Propithecus; species Propithecus perrieri. The sequence continues at coordinate 10,132 of CAUYRB010064246.1, read as the reverse complement.
TGTATAAATTTCATTGTATGACTAAACCACAACATTTATCTGTTCCAGTGTGTATAGATAGCAGTTACTAGTTTGCGGGTGTATGTGTGTTTTGTTTTTGTGTGTATGTGTTTTATTGATTTCCATGCCGTATGTACAAATTTATAATCTGACCAAAGTATTATATATGAGATTCCCATTTCTCCACATCCTTGCCCAATTGGCATATTCAGACATAAATGTCAGTCTGATGAGTTTCAAATGGAAACATTGTAATTTTAATTTTTTTAATTTTAGTTTTAATTTTCATTTTCCTGTTTATTAATGAGATTTGGTACATACTCATGCATATTGGACACTTTCAGTGATAAAAATTTATGTCTTGTGGTCATTTGTTTTCTTTTTATTTTTGCCTGTGCATAATAAGATGTTTAGAAGCATCCCTGGCCTCTATACACTAGATGCTAATAGTGCCAAATTATGACAACCTAAAATTTCTCCAGACAGTGCCACATTTCTCATAGGGGTCAAAATTGTCCCCAGTTGAGTAGTGCAGAATGATAAAGCCACAGGAAGGAAGTCTGCACCCTTGAATCACTGCTTGGAGAAGAGTAGCTCACCAATTAAGAATCAATGAGATTTTTTAGCTTTATCGGTTACCTTATCTAATGCAATTACATTATTCAAATCTTCAATATAATTTCCAATTTTTTGTTTACTTGATTTATGTTGAGAAAAATGTGCTCAAACCACTGACTAGGATAGTGGATTTGTTTATTTGCCTAATTTAATTCTGATTAAAGATAGATGAAAATAAAGATAGATGAACATATTAAAGATAGATAAAAATAAGTTTAGAATTGTACATTGACTAGGTAAATTTAGCTCCCAGATATTACATAGGAACTGTGTATGTGTGGGTGTATTTATGTGTCTGGTAATGTTTTTTACCTTAATTTATATTCTGTCTCATGAGGTTGTTTTGGGTCAGTATTTTCTTGCTACATCTTTTCAATGCTTTTGCTTTCAACCATTTTGTGGTCTTACACTTTGACATGTCTTGTGTGAGTCAGTCTAGAATGACAATTTTTGTCATTTAATTGAATAATTTTGTATAAATATATTGATATATTTGATTTTGTTTCTGCCATCTTACTTCTGTGCCTCAATTTATTAAGCTTTTTCTATGTTTTCTTTTTCTAATTTTCTTGTTTTATTTGGATTAAGTTTTTTGTTTTATTATCTTGTTACATTTTGTTCAAAGTAGATTGAAATTTATATGAATTATTTATATTCATTTAGTAGTTACATGCTTGTGTAAATTTCAAAAGACTAAGGTTAATCATATACCTTTCTACTTCATGAAAATGCAAGAACCTTAGAATCCTTTAATTTCAATGGTTTCCTCTTTCAACTTACATGCAGTTGTTATGCAACATTCTTGTTATTGCTTACTTTTCTTTAATTTTACAAAATAGGCATTATTTATGTTTCATTAACTTGATGTTTGCTTTAGTTAACCCAAATAATTTTCAACATTTTTCTTACATTTTAGATAATTGTCTGGCATAATTTTTCTTTCTCCTGAATTATATCCTTTAGAGGATCTTTTAGTGAAAGTCAATTAATATTTTTATTATATCTTCATTCTTGAGATACTTACACTGACTATATAGAAATATGACCATTTTTCTCCTAGAATTTTGAAGACATAAACAGTATTCCTTTGTCTTATGGCTTCCAGAAGACATTTTGACTTCCATTGTTCTTTTGAGAAGTCACAGTTTTATTGTTTTTCCTTTAGAAAAAAAAAAAACAAAACTTTCCTTTCTAACCACTTCTCTTGGCTCTGGTATTAAGTATATTCATTGAAATGTACTTACTTTAGCTTATTTTAATTTATTTTTCTTGAGGACTGTTTATATTTTCTATTTGAAAATTAGAAACCTATCTTTTATGAATTTTGGAACAAACATTATCTCCTTTACTAACCCCCTTCTCACTCTCCAATTAACTCATATTGAACTTAATTTTGATATATGCTAGGCATTTCTGTTCTTTCCCTTTTAAGTCTTAACTGTATTTTTACATATTTTTATTTTTCTGTGCCTCATTATGATTAAGCTCTTCAAACAGACTTATATTCAATTTCTAATTTTCTCTTTTCATATATGTCTGTTTAGATCATCCCTTGAGTTTCTAATTTATTAATAAATCTCTATGTATTTTTAAAATTTTATATGAGAATTAGTTTCTTTTCAATCTTCCTGGTCAACTATGATAAGTATGTTTCCTATTAATCATATATTCTATACTATTTATATTTTAAACATTTTAGCATTTTACCTTTATATATATAATTATTTTATATAATATATAATTAAATATACAAATTATATATAAAACATATTTTTTATTTTATATATATATAAAATAGTATTACTATCCATAGTATTCTTGGGTCTGATTCCAAACTTGTTTTCTATTTTATATCACTCTGTATCATTTTCCATCTTAATTTTTTATTTTTGTAACTTATCATTGTTAGCTCATATTTCTTAGAACTTTATATGTAAGAATAATTTGAACTCCACATTTAACATACTTTTTTTTCCCTGAAAGATAATAATCCTTGTTTTTGCTAAATCCTCATGATGCATTAACTGGAACTGTTTAAGTTGCATGATTGGATTTCATAGTCACATGCTGCAATTGTAGTTTGTGGTTTAGTATGCTTAGAAAAGACTCTCTTCCTTTTTTCCTTCATTCCTTCCTTTCCTCCTTTCTTTTTGTTTCCTTCCTTCCTTGCTTCCCTCCCTCCTTCCTTCCTCCCTCTCTTCTTTCTTAAATTTATTTTCTCTCCATGCATAGACAAAATGAAACAGCCCAGGTATTTTCCATCATCTTCCTCTGCAAGTGGGGTTATATTTTTCTAATTTACTCACTGAGGATAATGGCTCCCAGGTCTCCTGATTTATGCAGGGGTCTCCAGTTTTCCCTCTTTCACCTGAATTATTATTTGACTTTGTCTTCTATCTCTTGCATATGACCAATTAACCTACAAACTTTTGAGAAAGCCACTAGGCAAACACTATAAGCTTAATTCTTAAATTTTTATTTGCTTTTTCTCTTTTTTTTTTTTTTTGCCAATCCAAAGGTATAACTGGAAAGTTAGTATTTTTATTCTCAGGGAGTTTTCAGGGTCAAAATCATAAACAGAATGAAGGCATCCTTTTCTCTCTCTCTGGCTTTTAAAAAGCTATACCTTCTTAGAGGCTCTGCTCACGGTTCTTGAAAGGAAAGGTAAAGGAGACAGTGTTCCTGCAGATAACTAGAGAGAGACAAGTGTTCCCAGGCTGAGCCTAGAATGAATGTACTCAGCTCCCTGAGGAGGTGAGGAGACTGTGCTTCTATACCTGGCGGCATCTGAGGAGGCCAAAATATGCACCTACTGGTCCTGGTCCCTAAATAATGAAGTTTACAGACTTGTTGAGGATTTTTATACCCAAATGTGATGCAGTAGCACATTGAAGTCTCTTGGATTTGTATCCATGAGACTGTAGGGGAGGGGAGGCCTTAAAATAACTGATATTTCTTTTATCATTAGCCAAAGAGGCTGAAGAAGAGAGTTGGTGGAGATGGAAAACAGAAGAATTTAGATTTTAAATTACTTATGTAACACAAATAAAGGATATTTATTTCTTATACAACTTATTTATACCTGTTATTCATATTTGCAGTTTTCACATGCTCATCCTCTAGTACTGTGATCCTCCTTGAAGAAAACTGTTCATTGCCTTGATCTTATCTTTTTCCATCTTCAGGAAATTCTTGTATGTCTCAAGACATACGCAATTATTATGTGTGTGTGTCTGTATGCTGACATCGTATTAAGATTTTATAGAAATTGCATCTTATTCCACATTTTATAGTAGTTATCCAAGCTCAAATTTTTGTTGAATAGTTACAATTGTTTGGGGATTATATATGTGTATATATATAAATATATAATCCCCTAAGTTATTTACAAATTGATTAGCATTTGTTGACACAACTGTAAAACTCAGAATTACACAGTTCACAGGCAAAGAAGGTTAGGACAAACACTAATAGCTTCAGGCCTAGAATTATTTTCTTTCTTACCATCCATTTTCTCTGGATTTTTCTGCTGTAATACATTACAAACAAAGTTTTTTAAAACTGACTCAACCGTCTTGTAATTTATTTCCATAATTTAAAGCAGCACTGATGATCCTTTACAAATAGTGAGGAAAACAAAAGTCTAGTCCAAAAGCCAAATTCTCTGGGTGCACTCTAACTATCTTTTAATTTTTAAAGCGAGACATATTAATATCTTATATATTTCAATGTTATTTAATGACTCAAATGAGGTAACAAATGTAAATGTGCCTTAACAGGAGCGAGAACTAAATATAAGGTGATATTATTATTCCCTGTTCTTTCTACAAATACTTCAGCTTGCGTTTTGCAAAGAGAATTATATATTTACTGCATCGTTTGATGGGCTGCTCTGAGGTTTTGGTTATATTTTATTTTCAGTTTTTAAAGTTTCTGATAGAATTTTCTGTAAGAAACTAATGATGACACTTTTTAACAGCTACCGAATTCCCTTGCATTTGATTGCTGTAATATTTTCTAAGAACTGCTAAAATTTGGCATGACGTTCTTTTTTTCAATATTGAAATAACTGGGCTGTGTAGTAATAAGCTTTGCTAGTGTTTTCTCCCTTACAGCCCACTGATTTTCTGAAATGCAGATCTTTAATTGATTAGGATATAATTTCTTGATTTATTCCTGAATAGCAACAACAACAACAACAAAAAGGCAGAAAGATCTGTTATTTTTCTTTCCTTGGGAACGTTTCTAAGCCTAATGAAATTTTTAAAAGGTCGGGTAAAGGTTTACTGATTTATTTGCTCTTTTCCCTTAATCTTCTTAATGCTTTGTATGCCATCTAAAATGGGTGCTTTGTCAATTTCAAGTACATTTCAGTCTTTTAAAAAATTACTCTTATTTTTCTTTGTTGCTTAACCTGTCTGTCTTGCCTGACAAACAAATCAAATACTTGAATCAATGCAGTACTCTATTAGTACAAACCGATTTAAGTTATGATTTAATTTTCTATTCTGAAAAAATAAATTTTCTCTTATTAATGCATTGACACATGCACAAATTACAGGTATTAGCTTATAAATCTCAAAGTTATGCTGTTACCTTCTTGACAAACAATATGAAAGTATTATAAAGAAACATTTCCCATACAATTATAGATTTTGGGGTAAATAAACCATCTTCCCACTAAATAATTGTTGTTTTCCTGGTAATATGGAATACATTTGCTGGTAATATCAGACATGCAACTGTCTGATAATAACTTGTATATATTTGGAAACATGATGAACATTCTTAGGCCATGATAATTTGTTAGATTGTCACGAAATAATAACTCAAGTTTGTGGTTACCAGTAACATGTAACATCATAAATACTGGAAAACATTCCTGCCCTATTTTTCTACAAGGTAAAAGATGTTTTAACTGAACTTCAAATATGTCATATGTGTACCAGAATATAGCTTCCGGATAGCTGCCATTTGGATAAAGTTTATTTCTACTGCATATTTTTATTGATATAGTAGTTTATCTAAGATAAAAATAATTTGTCTTGATTTATGTTTTGTTTACTTTATGCTTTTCTCAAGTAAATGTACTATAATGAAAAGTGAAGAAATATACCTAATATTTATTTAAAAACTTCCTTCTATTAGGTATCTTTCATACATTATCATAAGCCTTCTTCCAAAATAATTCTCAAAGAAGGTTCTTTTTCTGTCTTGTTTTATTTTTTGACAGAAAGCAAACTAAAGACCAGTGGATGATATTAAGTAAATTTTTCAAGAGCAAAATAACTAGGAAGACTGCAAAGCCAGGATTCAGTTTTCAGGCCAGGATTTGCTCACTCACATAAGCATAACACAAACTGAGAGGAAGGACATTTCTTCCACCATCATTCATTCATGTTGGATGAGAAAGTGATCCTTTAAAGTATTATAACACTCTCACATTGGAAATGTTGATTGTTCCCTTAGATTGCTCCATTTAAAGGTGCCTTTGTTTGGAAATAAGAGAAAATTAAACAACTAAATTAAAGTTGTTTATTTGTAACATAGCAAAAAGTTTAAGGATATGATTACTATAGATGTTTAATTATGCCCTTTGGACCAGGGCTCTTGTTTTATTCTTGTTTAAATATATTTTTCGTATTGTTTTTCTTTCTTTTTGTTTTTTTTGTCCTCATTCTTGTAACCTCATGGTTGCAATATGGCTATCAAACCATTGGGCATCATATCTATGTGCCTATTACAGTCTAGTGGCAGAGAAAAAGAAAGGGATGCAGCTAGTTGATTTCTGCTAATATCATATTGATCTCCATAGTGCTGCATGGCTGTCTCTGGCTGTAATGGAATGAAGCTAGGATACAAAGATATGACATTTATATTAAAGAAGGGATAATGTGGTTGGAAACAGAATTTTGAACATCCCACCTACAATGTCTGCTATACAGAAGGCATCCTACATATCTTATTTTTTTAGAACTAAAACAATCCTGTTTTCATTCATCCATATATTTAGTTATTCAAGAAATATTAATTCAGTACCTATTGCTGGGTGCTTAGAATATATCTGTAAATAAAAAAAGACATTGTATATCTTATAAAATAAGCAAAATCAATTTTAGATTGATTTCAAATCTAATTGTTAAAGGCAAATGAATACAGCTTTTTGAAGTAAAGATAGGATAGCTTTGTGATCGTGGAGTAAGCAAAGACCTCTTAAAGACATAAAAGCACTAGCTATATGAGGAGAGATTAATATATTGAACTATATTAAGATAGACAATTTCTAGTCATCAAAAAAATGATTGAGAGAGTATAAAGAGATCACACAGAATGGAAAAATAGTCATTATATAGTTCACTATAGATATATTAAAATACATAAGTGTTTCAAGAACTTTTATGATCAACAAAAATGTCATACAACTCAATTGCAAATAGGCAAAATGTGAACACATATTTATTAAAAAGAATATATAAATGTATATAAACATATGAAAATATGCTTAACCATGTTAATCATCAGAAATTTCGAATTAAAGCAATAATCATATTCTACTACATACTCATCAGAGTGGCTACAACGACAAACACTGAAAATCTCCAGTGTTTGTAAGTAAATTTCAAGTGTTTGAAGAAACTGAAACTCTTTAGTGAGAGTACAAGCACTTTCAAAACCTGTGTGACAATATTTACTATAGCTAAACCTAGTGTTTTATAGCCTCGCATTTCCAATCCTAATTGTATGCACAAAATAAATCCAGGTGTATGTACAAGAAAAGACATGGGAGAAATTTTATAACAATGTAATGGATAACCACCAAACCTGGAAATAACTTAAATGTCTATCATCAGTAGAATGGGTAAATAAATCATGGTATATTTGTAAAATGGCATATTATACAGTAATGAAAATGAACAATTAAACAATTGCATGCCGTAGCATGGATAAACATTTCACAAAGACAATGTTGAAAAATGAACTAGCATTAAATCATACTCTGTGTCCCATTTCTATGAAGTGCAAAAAGAGGCAAAGATAACTTATGCTGTTAAACTCAAGACAATAGTTAGACCTTGGAGGGAAAGTAAGGAACAGCAATAGAGAATGAAGGCAACTTTAAGAGAGTTAAGCAAGACATTGCAATGAACTAGAAAGACACTATAATAAATCAGAAGATTGGAAAGTCTGTAAAGACTCCTCTGAGAAAATAAGATCAAAAATATCTTTTGAAGCATGAGACCGTAGACTAGGAAACTGTCAGTTCAAAAAGAGAGAAGTGGGCTATGTGCTGTATTTGGAATTGAACCATCGCCATTTTCTCACTCCTATGTAAAATTCTGTCTACAGTTTCTCACCTCCCAGCAACTGTGCCCACAATTTCCCCTAAGTCCTTTGCATATAGGTTTCTGGAACTGCTATGGTAAGGAGGGATGGACTTGAGGTGGAAGATGAGAAAGAGAGATGTGTTAGAGATCCCAGGTTTTTGGGATGAACCTAGATGTGCCAGCTCAGATTAGGAACACGGGAAGAGTAACTCGGTTAGAGGCAAAATAGAGAGTTGAAATTTGTTCATGGTAAATTACTCAGCCAGGAAGCAAAACCATTTTGACTGAATAGATTGATTAGTCAAATGCTGAGAAGAGACTAGCTGAATTCAATTATTTGCCCATAACTCTGAAATAACTACTTGCTAAATGACAATGTATTTATTGCCTGAAAGGGACTGTTAAGCATGACATATCAAGACATTGAACTCCATATATGAGTCAGGAATCAACCAGAGAAACAGAATCAGTAGGAAATACATATTAAGATTTTTACTGCAAGGAAGTGGCTTACGTGATTTTGGGAGGTGGTAATGCAAATTTGAAATCCTTAAGACAGGCCTTCAGGTAGCGCAGACCGAAAACTGGTGCATGATCAGATACTGCTACCCACAGGCAGAGTTTCTTCCTCTTTAGAGAAGCCTCAGTTCTGCTCTTAAAGTCTTTCAACTGATTTAATCAGGCCCACACAAATCAACTAAAATAATTTCCTTAAGGTCAACTGCTTCTGGGCTTTAATCTCATATACAACTTGCCTTCACAGTAACACCTAGGCTATTGTTTGACTGAAAAAACTGAGGACTATGGCATAGCCAAGTTTTCACAGAAAACTAAACACCACACTCTACTCCCTTTTGTACTGCAACTTCTATGAATTATTTAATTTCAGTAAGTTTAGGGTTTTCCCCCAGTTCAGGAAGAAATTTTCATATAATTAAATACATTAGTTGTCCATTTGCATTAACTCTTGCTATATATTTATTTTAACATGTATATCCTTAAATTTACCTACTTTCAGATTTTCTTCTTACTTATTTCCCCGCCCCCCAGTGATTTTGCCCACAAAAGGGATTGCATTTTCTGAATGGTCTACTGTAATTTGGAAAAAAAACTTCTCCACCTCTTTGCTATGCTAATATCAGCTTCTTTGAGTATCAGGAATTTCAATGTCCTATAAAAGTAACTGTTTGAACAGATGCATATTAATATATTTTGGTTGTACAGAACACAGTTTTATTTTTCACTTCTATATTTGGTGCATGAGTTTTTCAATATTACCACGAAGTAAATCATTATGTTTTTTCTATTCCTACAGCCTACTTTGTTGTGAAAAGACAAAACAACCACATTTCTTTTTTTTTTTAACCTGTAGTTTTTTTTTTATTTCAGCACATTGTACACATTTCTTTTTGATAACATAATATTTGTTTAATGAAAAGCAATAGATTTATTTCATATTATTCTTTTATAACATTAAGATTTTAAATGATTTTTTAAAATTTCCATCCCTCACTTTCTGTAAAAATATAACTTTGAAGTATAATTTTAATAATAATGTGAATGAAGAAAGAACAAAATATTTAGGGAATTCTGAGGAGGAAGTGAATATCTTTTACTAGGGAATTTATTTTATTTATTATTTTTTTATTTCAGCATATTATGGGGGTATAGATGTTTAGGTTACGTATGTTGCCCTTGCCCCCCCACAGTCCAAGTTTCAAGTGTTTCCATCCCTCAGATGGTGCACATCACACTCTTTGTGTATGCATATACCCGTACCCTCCTCCCCCATTCCCCCTCCCACCTGCCCGACATCCAATAGATGTTATTCTTATATGTGCAATTATATGTTGATCAGGTAATACCAATTTGATGGTGAGTACATGTGGTGCTTGTTTTTCCATTCTTGGGATACTTCACTTAGTAGAATGCATTCCAGCTCTATCCAGGAGTATACAAGAGATGCTATATCACCATTGTTTCTTTTTTTTTGTTTTTTTTTTTTATTTCAGCATATTATGGGGGTATAGATGTTTAGGTTACGTATGTTGCCCTTGCCCCCCCCCCAAGTCCGAGTTTCAAATATGTCCATCCTTCGGGTGGTGCGCATTGCACTCTTTGTGTATGAAAATACCCTTCCCCTCCTCCCCCCTCCCCCCTCCCCCCACCCAACATCCAATAGATGCTAT
>CAUYRB010064245.1:0-48106 GCA_963574695.1 Propithecus perrieri | reverse complement strand
TTACAACCTTTCCATTTGTTTAGAAATTCATCAGAGAGGCAGTGTTAAGTTGCTTTCTTTGTGTCATCATCAGAATTACAATGTCCTGAATCTTTCTATTGAGGAAGTCGCCAAAAAATAAATCTGAAGGACAGAGAGAGGAAGAAAAGGGGAGAGAGAGGAGAGAGCGAGAGAGAGAGAGAGAGAGAAAGAGAGAGAGAGAGAGAGAGAGAGAGAGAAAGAGAGAGAGAGAGACCACTCAAAATACATGGATTGTGTATGTGTTAGCAGCAATCCTCCCAGTACTTGTCTTTTTTCAATTGGAAGTACCTTTCACAGTTGCTGCATCACCTCTGTTAACCCTAGCTAGTTGCGCCTTGAAGCCCTCTCGTTTGTTATTCTTAGTCTACATCAAATAGTCCCTCAGCTCTCATGACACATACAGGACCACATCCAGGGCTGCTTCCTGACACAGCTGCTTCCTGTCACCAGGCTTGAAGTTGCGTAACGTAAGTTTACTCCAGCATAAGTTTTACAAATACGTTTAACTTAACCAGGTTCTGAAACAGAGCCGTACTAGTTATGCACAAGTTACTGAAAAAGATCGTCTCTGGGAACAAAGAAATGCTGTTCTTCCTCCCACACCCATACATAGCCTGAGACACAGCAAAGGATACACTCTTATTTTCTGTCTTCGCCCCAACATTTCACAAGATAAGGCTTTTGGAGTTTTCATTTTTCTCCACATACAATTAGCTTAAAAATGTCTAAAGTTACAAAAGCTTTGTAACTTCTAATCCTCTTCTTTCTCATTTACTGAACTGTCTACTGAAGTGTGGACTGTGGAATCAGCAAACCTGGGTTAGAACGGTGGCTCTCAGCCCCAGACAAGATGCATAGCTGTGGTAGAATCAGAAAAAAGAGCACAATAATGTGTGTGTGTGTGTGTGTGTGTGCATGTGCGTGCATGCCTTTGTGTGTTTTACAGTTCGATAATGTACTAGTTTCCTAGCGCTACTGCAACAAATTACTACAAACCAGATTGCTTAAGACAATAGAAAATTATTCTTTCAAAGTTCTGTGGGCTAGAAGTCCAAAATCAAGGTGTCTGGAGGGCTTCGCTCTGTGCAAAGGCTCTAAGGGAGAATCCTTTCTTGTCGCTTCCAGCTTCTAGTGGCTCCAGGTGTTTTTGGTTTGTGGATGCACTCCTCTAATTTCTGCCTTGTCTTCCCATGGCCTTCTCCCCTGTGTCTTTCCTTCTCTGTTTCTTATAAGGACCCTGTCATTGGATTTAGGGTCCATGCTAATCCAGGGTGATCTCATCTCAAGATCCTTATCTTAATTACTCTCCAAAGATTCTTATTCCAAATAAGTTCCCATTCTGAGGTTCTAGGGGTTAGAACTTGAACATATATTTTTGAGATCCAATTCAATCCACTGCAAATGTGTTCTTATGTATAGGGTATGTTTTTCTTTGAATGGTACCATTTCTTACAGTTATGGATTTAAAAATGTCCTTTCTTTTATGAAAGGATAATAGATAGTTCTGTTTGTATATGTATGTGTATATGAGTGTGTGGGTGCGTCATAGTGCTTTTTTGACAAAATTAAAAATTGGCAATCCAATATCAGTTCCCATATTTTTTAAAAATAATCGAGAAAATCCCTGTCTCAAAGTTATTAGAAAACTGATCTCAATTTCCTGAGCCTATTTCTTTATCTGCAAATGAGGTGATCTCTGGTTTTTATATATTTAACTTTCAGATAATTTGCACTTTTATACATAATACATGGAAACCTCTGAACTCCTTTTCTAAAACTCAAATCAGAGTTTCTTACACCAGAAGATCAATGAATATTTGAAGCTATTCCACAGTGACACTGCCTGCCATCAGGGAGCTCAGTTAGGGCATTTCACCATCTTTGCTTACAGTAGATGCTATGGACAGAAGTCTGTGTCCCTTCAAAATTCATATGTTGAAGCCCTGATCCTCAAAGTGATGGTATTTGGAGGTAGGGCCTTTGGGAGTTAATTACTCACGAGGGTGGAGGGCTCACGATGAGATCAGTGCCCTTTTAAGAAGAGAAACACAAAATCTGATCTCTCTATTTTTCTGCTATGTGAAGACACAGCAAAAAGACAGCCATCTGTAGACCAGGAAGAGAGCCCTTACCAGACATAGAATCTGCTGGCCCCTTGATCCTGGACTTCCCAGGCTTCAGAACTGTAAGAAATAAATGTTTGTCATTGAAGCCACCCCAGTCTATGGTATTTGTTATAGCAGCCCCAGTTGACTAAGACAGTAGGGTTTGTAAAATTATGTGAATATTTTATTGCTTTGTTTTTAACAATTTTTTTTGAAATCGGAAAGTGATTTTAATTACTCAAGAATTTTGAGCAAATTTATTTCCTTCCTATAACTGTCATTTTCATTGCCTGACATATTTTAGGACTAAAATATAGTACGAAAATAGAGGACTTTCTGTAGTTGCAGTCATAATCATAGTAATAGGATTAGAAGTAGCAGTAGCAGTTCTAGTATTAGTAGAAGTAGTTAAAAACAATAAATAGCAATGAAAATATTATATTAAATATGATGATGTGTGGGGTGTTCTGTAACCTGTTAAGCTCTAGATAAATGTTAATTATTTTCTGCCTAGCAGTATGGTCTTCATTTTGCAATAAATGCTCAGTCATGCATTGATTAAATAGGGATGTCTTATTGACCTGCCTGGCAACTTAGTTCTTATTCATAATTTTCCCTTACTAATCAGAGAATTGAGCTCTTCAATCTAAGGTCAGGCCTCACGAAGGGGTGGATGAGAGCCAAATTTAACCCACAGACAGTTAATGATTTTATGTTTGGATTTAAAACTTCCCTGCCTGACCTTCCCCACCACTCCTCTTACCTTGTATCTGGGGGCTTTAGACATTTATGTCACATGGTCCTGAAGTCATTTGTGCTTGGAGCTCTGGATGAGTGGTTAGGAAATGACCAGCTTTGTGAAAGAATGGGAGTGAGCCCTATTTTTCTTGTCACGGGGAGATAGGGAACTGTCTAGAGGTGGACCATGACCTCTCTTTGCTCAAGATTCTGCTGTGGTAAGACAGACAATTGGTAATTCATGAAGACCATTTTGGTAAACCTGGAGTGACTGGCACCCACCTGCGGGAATCCCTTACCCATCACACATACTCTACTCTCCCTGGAGTCCTTCTCTATGTGCTGTTGCTTTTATTCTTTTCAAATGTATAATTAAAGGAGTTGATACGAGAGTTATTTGAAGCTGTAAATATAAAGGTGAATATACAAAAATTTTAGATCCATTACCGAGTTTACATCAGGTGTAACATCTGGTTCTGAATCAAGGTTTTCTTTCAATCATATTTATACTTGAATACTTTTGAAAACCATTATGAAGTCAAATGTATGCTAGGAAAGCCAGTCCACTATATGTATGCATCCTGATGGTTTTGCTGAATGGTGGTGGAACAGAATGGACTTATGCTTTGTTCTTTCTTTGCTTGCTGTTAGCAAATGTTTATTTCAAACCTGATCTGTATTAACATAGTCCTCCTGACATATATCAACCTGAGTTCCTTTCATAGAAACGTGTGGGATGGACAGGAGGCAAAGAGAGTTATGTGTCAAGAAAGTCACAAGAATGTAACCAAAGTAAAAGATGTATCTCATTTTGGCCATTTAAGTCATCAGTGCTCCTTGGGTGGATGGGAGGAGGGGGGAATGGAGACTAGAAATGTTGTCTTTGCAACATTTTTGGGCTCTGTAATAAACTTTATTGAATAAATCCCAGTACCCACTAATAATGCTTTTAATAAACCTTCCTATAATAATTACATTTCTTTCATACCTCCACTTTTTATTTTTATACAGAATAAACAAGTATGTGTATATTTTAGTGAATTAAAGGACATAATCAGGACACTGAAGATAAAGTATGATCTAAAATCATCTCAAGGGAGTTTTTTTGTAGGGGTACCAATTTTTTTTTTTTTTTTTTTTAGCTAACCTAGAACCAGAAGCCTTGTGTCTATCTCCAAAATATGAGAACTTCAGATGAATGGTTCTGAGAAATGAGACCTACCTAAGCTCATTTAAAGATTGGCAGATGTTAAAAAGATAGTATTTGAAAAGTTAAAAAGCATGGCCCATATAGATTACAGAATGGCTCTCATGTAGAATGATTCTCATGAATTTCACATAGAATAAACATATATCAAAATTTAACACATTAATGGGAGAACCAGATGAATGGCCAATTCAAAGAGCATTCGGGAAGGAAAGGTTTATAAAGTCACTCCGGAAAAGCATGCTGAAATAGGTGACTAAATTAGGAACAAAACTGGTTAAGTCTCATAGTGCATAATTTTTGGAATTCTCTTCTCTATAGCACTGATATTACTTGTATCTCCTCAGGAAGAAAACTATGAGTTAACATGTAACCACATGGAGTCTAGGCCCTAAGTGATAATAAGTAGCAAACTAAATAAAGGCAAAATGCCCTAGAGAATTAAATATTCCTCTGAAGTGTCTATTAAACAATGTTACAGTATGACACTAAAAAGACACAGAGTCATTCTTCGTGTATTTCCAAGTTTGGGATGAATTTCTTAATAGACCTCTAGTGATCATAAATAATCTTGAATTATTACTTTTGATTATAAAATTCTGATCTCATTCTGTGTTTGATGAATCAATTCATAGATGTGCAGCAAGAGGTGTTTATTAACCATATCAGCCTCCCTGCTAATGGTCAGAAAATCCAGAGGCTCACAGGACTGAGCTAGTACTGAGTCCAGAGAAGTAACTTTGACTGGAAAATTCATAAGGAAACTAAGATTGCATAACATCTATTATTCTTGTGGGTTTTTAAAATTGTTCCCACTGGATTTTCTACTCCAACACTAGAAAACCAAATCCAAACCCGAAACATTCATATCCACAGGTTACACCTGTGTTCCCTATAAATTTGGGAGAATTGCTTTCTCCTCAAAGTTTGCCAAATCTGAGTAGGTTCTGCCTGCCTGTAAAGCTGAGACCCTGTAAGACATAGAGTAGGTATTGTTCTAGTTTCCTGGGAAGGTTCTGTGAGCAACAGTTCCACACAAGAAATACAATCTGTGCTCCTTAATGATGTGTTTGTCATATTTAATTACAATGAGATTTATTCTCCAATATGTTACTGCAGGTGTAGCCTTGATTGCAGAATCAATCAATTTGTCCAATTACATTCTAGTAAAAAGGCTATTAAGTTCTGGCAAATAACTACATTTCCAAGAAAATAAAGAGACTCAGAAAAATATGTATTTATATACACATAAATTTATACATATGAATATACATAATATTTGTTTATAAATAAACATAAAACATAAATATAAATATATAAATGCAGGGTCAGGGAGCACAAGATAAAGCTGCTTCATTTACACACAGGACAATAGGACATAGAACTAATACCAACAATATTCCAAAACAAATAACCACAATTAAATTTCTCTTATCCATTAATTTTGTGCTAGGTAAATTGTCTCCATCTTTTGGATTTGAGGTTAGCAGCCAGCTTCCATGAAGTTGTCTGCTTCTGAATGAAAAATGGTCTTGGAAATTTTGACTTAATCCCTTTGGACAATCAGAGAGTTATCTAAGAGATGCTAGCTCAAGCTTCAAAGCCTGTTCCCATGAGTTTATTTTTTGAAATATCAATAGTCAAAAACACTTGATAGAATTATTTTTGCTGAGGCAGTGAGAGTATTCTTCTTTGTTAAAAGCTGAATCAAAAAAAAAATCAAACAAGGAAAAAGTCCAATTTCCAGCCTGTAGCTTAAAACAAAACTTTCAAGCATCAAACACACATAACTACAGTTAATTTATTATAATAGCCAATAATAGGAGAACAGAGGAGAATGAAATTCTCCATTGGGTTATAAGATATTGATCAGTGTTTCCCCTGAGGGAAGCAACATGCCAAGGACAGCAAGGGCATGACAAATCTATGAAATTTATAACCTCTGAAATATCTGTACTTACTGTATTCTACCTACATAAAATAAAGTTGTGATAGGCTGAGATTTTTCTTTGATTTGACAAACACTTTGCAGGCAGCTATTGTTGTTGGAGTGTAAGTTGGAGTTATAAGTTGTAGCAGTTAAGGCATATTAAACCAAATCAAGTTACTTTTAATATCTCCCTTGATATAAAGTAAAGGAAAAAAAATCTTTGTGAGTATCCAGTGAAATATAGTTTTACATGTAAGACGTATTTAACACACACATATTTAATAAATATAGAGGCTGATCTTTGCAAAGTAAAATCTAAAGATTTATGAAAAGGTACTTGGTCTCTTGACTAAGACAGGATCATGAGTCCTGAGACTATCAGCTTGACTACCAGCTCATCAAAGTGACACTACAACATTTTAAACAAGCATAGAATGTAAAACAATTATAAACAAACAGCGCTTTCAGAAGTGAAGAACTTTTGTGCTTCCTTTTTTTTCCTCCCTGGTTCAAATCCTGGACATAAAAATCTGCACACAGCACAGAAAGTTATTGTAGTGAGATAATCTGCTATCTTGGTAGATTATAAAGATGGTAAAGACTAAATTTTTACTTTCTCTTAGAGATTACTAAATACTGCAAGGCCATTTGTCATATTAACATAAGGAAAAAATTCTAGTTTGCATTAAGATGATATTTGGCAGAAAAGTAATACCAAACTATAAATAAACTCATCAAAATGAGTCAAATTTGCAGAATTTTGATATATATCATACCTTTTTTATGATCACTTTCAATTGTTAGAAACCAACACAAGTGATTCGCTATATTCAAACTTCTGTAACTTGCTATAAAAACTCATTTAGTTCTTTATAAAAATTTCATATTGGAAAAATCTGCTACCTAAATTTAAAACAAAATTACTCTCTTGATACATTGAAAAGCAAAAATGCAACCCACGCAATATATACACCATTGTATTACTCTATCTCACTTAGAAGCTATGCAGATATCTGTTTCAGGACTCTATCTTACTTAAAGTTGTTCAGATGTCCAAAGATTATTCACTAATTAACCAAATTTAACATTACATAAAGGGTTCAAGTTAACTAAGTATCTTGGAAATAATATTTAATCAGCTACAGCTTAGAACATAAGTGATGTTAATGTAAAATGTTTTTCAGGACTATAACTTAAACACATAATTTTATATTTTATTAATTTTAAATATTTTATGGAAATACTATTAGCTTATCTGAACACTAAATAAGTATAAGAACTTTAAGACATTCATATTTATAGTCTCTTCATGAAAAAATAGTCAATCTTATAGTGTTATAAAAATATTTTCTAAAAGACTTATAAAAAATGAAACGAATACTTTTATTATGTACCACACATATAGCTGATTTTAAACAGCATTGCAAGCCAGTCCAAAGATTCATCTTGATTAGGTCGACTAAATTCTTATGAAAAATGCTTTTGAACTTATATTTTCTATAAAAAAGGATTTTTTTCTTTAAAGTCTGACACATTTAAGATATTATATTAATACCTTCAGTTTTCTTATTTTCTTGGGATTCTGGGAATATGAGATTCATGAAAACACTTAATCAGAACAGATATCCTTTATTTTGAAAGAATTTATAATTTAGTTTATTAACGTTCTTCAGAGGTAAGGAAAGATTTCACATTTACCTGAGGAGAGGTATGGAAGTTTCTCAGTTACAGACACACAGACACACGGAAAGTGTGAAGCTTTCATTGTGTAACTTCAGTAGAAGGTCAAGCTTAATTATAGGAAACAAAACCCACCAGTTCAGATCTCAAAGAAATGTTTCGCTATCCGGTAGGTGAGAAATGTTTTTTTAAATTTGCTCTCAGTTCATCGACGGACAAACAGGTAATGAAAATGACCAACAAACTCAATTAGGTATGGACAGACTAACAGACCTGAACAAGAGCCAGAAGAAACAAAACAAAGCAAACAAACAAAAAACCCCCACAGAATTAGAAGGGGGAGAAGGTGAGGCCAACAGAAAAACAGAGTCAGCAATTCCTGGGACCAATAAAAGATCTCCTTAGATTTAAATAGCCTGTAAGTTGTATTTCTCAGAAAACATACTATGTCTCTTGTGGTTGATTCCATTTGGGCATATCAATGGGAAATCTTCCAAAAAATGTCCATGTATAATTTCAAAAAAATTAAAAACATGAATCTTACATAAATATTAAATATGTATATGCCAAAATTTATTTAGCTTATTGAGTGAACCAGCAATATGAGAAAACTGACTCAAAAGGCCATTGAGAATCAAGGTCAAATTTTCTGGGGAAGATAAATATCTTTTGATTGTTGAGAACAGGAATTTTGGGTCACCAGGGATTTATCATTTTGCTTATTCGAGATAGTCCATATTATCAGGAAAGTGGACATTTTTGTTAAAGACCATATAGAAACTGGATAAAGATTTGGGAGTGGAAATAGTTTCAACAATATCTTATCTTTTTACAGCAAGAACTCTGGAGAGTGACCAGAAGGTAGCCAGGGAAAATAACCTTGGTGTCAGTCTTCCTTTTGCCATTGTATCTGTTTCTAATCAACCTCTTCTGGAAATTTTGTGGCAACTTAAATTTGTGCTAAAATGCTTATTATGTCTATGTAATAAATCTTGCCCAAGTGCATTTAGTTGCATCACATAAAGCTACCACCATAAACACAGATACATTTAATACCCCATGGGAATGAAATAATATTTTCTTCAAAATAACTTTAAATGATCTTATTGGAAACTTTGTTAGACATCACAGTCTCTCACACACCTATTCACACACCAACATGCATATACCTTCACCCAGACAAATCTGCACAAAATTCTTTCAAAATTATGATGGCTATTTTTATTTTGTGTATATCTCCCCACCCTTAGAGTTTCTAATGAATATCCATCATTTGTTTAATTGGATGCAATGTTAGCCAACTGCTAGACATTTACTCTCTCATTCATTTTGATCTTTTCCAACACCTGACCTGGTTTGACATGCTATGCAGAAATGTCAAGAATTTCCTAGCAGTCCCTAAAACAACTGCAAACTGAGCTTGATTGCAGGCAGCTGATGTTCATTGTGACAGGAGCACTGGCTGTTTTCCTCAGACTTTCTAAGTCATAGAAATTAGAGTTCAGGAAGACCAATTGTATCTCTCTTCAATAGTCTCATTATTGTTCCAGTGAATACAACTCCCAGGTTACTCAGTTCAAAGGACGACACTTGAACATTTTGTGGGACAGTTCCTGTCTTATTCAAAGGCACTCTGAAGGAGTATTCCTCAGATTCATCAAATCTTTCTGTTAAATGATTTTCTTCCAATTTCTTCCCATTATTCCTGACAACATTAGGTAATTTATCTTCACTGCAGACATTATAGGCCTTTCTGCTATTTGTACGTATCTTCTTGTTTCTTCAGGTGTGTAGTGTCATTCTGAGGGAACGAACCAGATTTCAGAACTCAATCCATGTTAACGTGGGCAGATGGTTGCCTATCTCATCCAAAAACATTTCCATACAAAAGAGATTATCCGTAATTACACTATTCCATGCCTTAGAGATGTGTTCCACCTTCTGAAATGATTTTGTAACTCACCGGAAGTTTTCAATAAGAGTGAGTCAGAATAATCGGGATCATTTGGAAGCCTCTTAAAAATTGTAGATTGAAAACTTCTGGGTGGAGAGTTCCAGCTCAACATACTTTAATATTTCATGTTCCTTTCTAGGAGGGACCTTCCTTCTGTGGCTAGATGGCACGGCTAACGTGGGGCTGTAGGATGCTTCTGACAGAGTTCAATCTCCCACAATATTAGTCATTTTTCTGTCTGACATTTCCATTGATTTTTACACTGATTCTTTTCTCATGAATGAGACTTTTGTTATACATTATGAAGCCTTTGAGAGTGCCCTTCACATGTCTGTGAATTATATCTGTGACTTAATTTTTATCTTGTCTGGAGTGATCAGGGACTCAAGCTTCTCAATAGACTTTCAGCATGGGAGCCTTTCTGAAAGCTCTGTGTGGAGGTGTTAAGCTGCCCTGAAATAGACTTCTTAGAGGAAGCAACCAGAACAGAATGTTCACATAAAAGTGCTAGGTTGGATAATAATCATATTTAGCACTTATATAGCAGTTTTCATTTCCCAGACACTTTATAAACAGCAACTAAATAAACCTTTCAACATCCCCATTAAATAGATAAATAAGCAGTATTATCTTAGCATTCTGTTAGCAGAAGAAAAAAACATCTTTACTGGTTTATAATTGCAGGAGGCCATTATTTCGGAATAATGATTCCAACTCCTGTGTCTGTTAGCCAGTCTCAAGCTCTACTTGTTCCAATTTTCTTTTCAAGAGAACTGATTAATTGGTGCTAGTGTTGGCCATTGTGAAAGTGCAGTCAAAGCCATTTTTCTCCGGTGTTCTAAATTCAAAGAGTGACTCAGAGATGAGTACCTGGGAAGTTTCCATTATAGGCCTAACTTGGTAGAGAACAAAGTAAATAAATACCTGAAAGCTGTGGAGGCAGTGAACTTCCCAAACCTGCCTCAGTTAGCAAGATCTCCCTCAGTTAACATTAACGATGCTTTGCAGCCACATAATTAAACCCTCACCAAGGCCTGGTGGAAGATGGCACACTGCTTGCATCTGGTGAGCTTCCAAGATTGCAACTCTTTCAACAGTTGCAATTTACTTCCTTTCTTAATACTTTCTTAGAGGCACAGAGAGTCACTGCCTACCTCTTCCAGGCTCAGGGAAGATTTTTAACATGTTTTCTGCTTGCTCTGATTTCTGCTACACCTTCTTTTTTTCGATGAAAAAAAATGTAATAGCCTGCTTTTATTCAAAGGAGTCACGTGGACATACTTTTCTGCAACTGAAGTACAATTTGTTTATAAATGTTGGCCTGGCACAAATAAACTATTATACGTCACCTTTTATTATTGTTCTTAAAATCTTTAAAGTATAAAATCAGTTCTCATTTATGTTCTTCCATCTAAGCTGAAAGCCTTCTTAACACAGAGCAGTGGTTGAGCATCCAGGTTCTGGCATCAGACTGCTTCACTAACTTGTCTAACCTCACCAGGTCTTGGTTTCTCAACAGTGAAGTGTGACCACTGTCAGTACTTACCTGAGGAGGTTGTTATGAGGATTAATAGAGAAGTAGGAGCACAGAGGTGGGCCTGTGGAAGGGCTAAATAGGTCTCAGGGATTATCTTTTTCATCATCATTATGATCATCATCATCGCCGTAGTCACCGTCATCATCTGGCAATGTTGCAAACAATTTAAGAACAGAAGAGAATATTTGTCCTAGGAAAGACTGTCATCCTAAACCTGGGATTAATTGGAATCTGCACAATTGATCTTAGTTTTGCTCGATCCCTCAAGAATTGGTTTAGCCATCATCGTAATAGAATCATGGACTTCTGGGATTTAGAAAAATAATGATATGACCCTAAGGTAAGTGAGCCTTTAACTAGAAAACAAAAAAGGGAGTCCAGGGTCATTTCATCTGAACAGCTGGGTTCAAGAAGAGAATGAATTCCTGAGTGTCTGGAAAGCTTTAAGACCCAGAAGCAGATAGAGAGGAACTGCTGTCAGTGGCAGTTGGGAAAATAAATGCCTCACACGCTCAGACTTCAGAAGGTTGAGTCCAGTACATCCTGGAATTCCCAAGGAAGGTGGCAGAGGCAAGGGCACGGGCAGCCTGTGGGCAGAGCAGAGGTCAGTTGTGTGAAGTTGTCAGCTACTGTCTGGGTGGCAGCAGGACACAGGCACTGTGGAAGAGTCACCAGGCTGCGGCTGCTTGGCAGAGCCTGGGCAGGCACAGCGGTCACTCTGCTGATTAATATGGGTGATGCCCCTGCTGCTTTGTGGTCTCCCAAAGAGCCACAAATAGGGGAAGTGGGACAAACTCAATGAGAATCAATGAGACTTCACCAAAGATACACAAAGTGAATGAGCCTGAGGCTATTCAGGTTGTCAAAATATTCTACCTTTCAGAGAATCCAAGAAATTTGGGGGGCTGAGATTGTGGATGAACATTGCAAGTATTTGGACTTTTGCATAAGCTGGTAGGTGCTCAGGGTCACTGATATTTGCAGTTCACCCATTCATTCCTTCATTTATTTGCATCTTCACTTCAAAAATATTTATTGAGTGAAACAAATAGGAGTCTACCTGAGAGATTTTCATCACAGTTCTGCATACAACCAGAGTTACACATTTTGTATTGTGTATTCAGGAACTAAAATAAATCAAAAAGGAAATCAGGGGATCTAAAATATTCTGAGTATTTGTTTTTCTTTCCTAGTCATATTCTAGAATGGTGAATACTTGTTTTTAAAATATTAGTTTAATACGTACATAATGTAGAGATATTCTCTTATTGTACACGATTCAAAACATAGAGACATGATTGAAACAAAACAGAAAAATCCTCTTTTACCTAATCCCATTTCTCCTACGCTTGAGACATCCACTGTCAATAATTCTGTGGGCCGTCAATCTTCCAGTATGCATGTGTGAGTACATAACTATATACAGCATAAATGATACCATATTATGTGTTATTAGAGACTTGCTTTGATGAGTTTTGGAGATTTTTCCATGTCAGTATATTTAGACCTCCACCATGTGCCATAAAAGGTTTATGCTATAACTTGTTTACTAGTGAGTATGTATTTTCCCTCAGTTTTTGCTAATTCAACACAAGATACAAAGAGGATTTTCATATACACATTTTTGGGTACATGTACAGTAGAATCAGCAGGTCACAAGGAAAATGCAGTTGTAATTTTGAAATACACTGCCAACTTAGCTCCTAAAAAACTTAACCAATCTATAATTCCACTAGTAGTGTTTAAGACCAGGGAGGGTGTGAATATTATCAGAATTTAATGACTTTTTTCTGCAAATCTTCAAAAGATTGGTTTAGGATCCACATTGCAATTGACAAAAAGATTCTTCGCAGAATCAGTTCCCTATAGGTTCCTACAATATTTTCTCCTCTCTTTTACAATAAGTTTTACTTATTACAGTATCTTTTCATTTTAATGTTTCCATATTTTAAAAAGGCAAAACCAAGACCCAGAGGGAGTAATTGAAAAGTACCCAAGTTTTTATGAAAGCCAGAAGTGATCCCATCAAATTCCATTAAGTGTCTGGCAATTTAGAGCTAAGTTAGTAATTGAGCAAGTACACCCTTTTTTTTTTTTAAATTTCCATTTTGAGAATTCTATGTAAAATGTCTGAGTTAGAGAAAACTGAAGCAAAGAGTGAAAGGGATTCTGGAATATGGACAAAGTCCTTGACACATAACACATAGACAAACTGGGAAATGGCAGAGCAATTGAACAATAAACTTCAAGATGTTATGAAATAGACTTAAGGAAAGAGAAGGTAAATAGAAATCCTTCAATAACTGAAATGCAATCTACAGGTACCACATAGCGTGATTCACATGGATGGCTTTAAACCAGTGGTGGGTGGAAGGAATAACACTGGGCTCAGCGTGGTCTCATTGTGATTCCTCATGCACCAGGGACAATACTTTTGCTATTTCCAAGAAGTTGAGGGAGCTGATGAAAACTGACAAACACAACCACGTGTAAAATCCATGTTTAGTATAGTAATAAGGAATTAATCATTCTTATATTAATTTACGATCTATTGCCTACAATTTTTCTTGTTTTGCATCGTAGCGGCTCTGTGATGTGAACAGAGGGTAGTAGTGGCCTAGTCATTGACAGGTCAGAAAGTTGAGATACAGAATAGGTAATTGCTTAGACCAATTATATTATTAATCAGCAGAAGACACAATCACCTAAATTTAGGCTTTCTGATTCCATAACCTGTGTTCTTTCTATTATTACTACCTCACCTGCTAGACCAAAGCAAGGTGTTTGAGTCAATCAGTTTAAATATTATAAAAACCCATAACATGACCCTAATATTTCTTATAGAATTGAGTGTAATATAACATGGGTCGTCTTTGCACCTCATCTCAAGAGGTCTAGTTATTGAACTTCAGAAAGTTTCTTGTTATAAAGTAGTGTGCCTGGAAGACATCTAACAGCATAGGTCATGGGAAAGTTAGCCTCACAGAGAAAGGCCTCCAGGAAAGAGAGTACTTCTTGCCAGATGAAAGCAGAGGGTACGTCTGCTTATACCTCAGATGAGTCGTGCTGTCAGATTTGCTAAATTGTCTGATTGTACATTGTGCCCTTGAGGCTTGCTTCCTTGAGGCTTGCTTGAATGTTTCTTTTCTCGGAGCAATAATATACCTGTATGTGTTTTTCTTATGGTAGAATAAGTGTTATATGGATTTAATTTTCTTTGTCCTGAGATTTTTAAGATTTTTTTTTTAGCAGGTTCTTGGAAATTCATGGTGTGTAATTTCTGACCACTTATTTTGTGCCTTCTGAGATGGATGACTCCATATAATCCTAGTCAAAAGGGGAAGTAGACTTTTGCCTTTCTAAGGGAGATTTATTTTGGAAATGGTGAAAAGTCAAGGCTCTGGCATCACTGCCCCATCTTTGCGTATTTTAATTCCACTGTGCTTTTTGAAAGATATTAAAATGACTCTAAAATCTCATAATAGTCAACAGAAAATTAAATCACTGAGTTGCCTCTTCTATAAAACTGAGATTTGACTGGGTGCTCTGTGTGGTCCTTAGGAAACCCCTTGTCCCATATCTCCTTTTCCATCATCGTGCCAAGCAGTGTGCATGGCAGAGAGAAGAGCTCATCAACTCTTGATGCATGAATCTTTGTTCAAATGAAAGTTTTGAAACATCTTAAAATAGCTTCCTTCCTTCCTTTCTCCCTCCCTTTCTTCTTCTTTGTCCTGTATATTCCACCATTCATGCTTTGTGAATTCAGTAAGTATTTATTGAGCACGTGCACTAGCACCTCTCTCTTTCCATTTGATGAAGTCCAGAAGCTGCTGCAATCTCCTAGAAGACAGCCATAATAACCACTACCAAAATTTTATAGCTTACAAAGCTCCTTCAATCTCAGTCTTTTATTTAACCCCCGCCCCCAAGACAATCTTGGCTCTTTCCTCTATGCCGCACAGTCTCTCCAAAGACAAAGTAGCATGAGCTGTAATCAACTCAACCTTGCCTGTGATTTTCTAGAGAAGACTACGTAGGCCATGGCCTTACCAAGAGATGCATGATGTTTCTTCTCCGTTAAAGTTTTATCGAAAGGAGGATTGCATATTGCTCTGGTGTGTAGAGGAGTGCAGTCATTTCAAGGTAAAGATGGTCAGGTTTGATTGTCCTTGTTAGAAGATGCTGTTTTTCCTTTCCTTCCTTGAGCCCCACTTATGTAATGACACTTGTTCCTCATCCTACCTCTGGCCCCAAATTGACACACTTAACTTAGATTTTCCCCTTCAGTGTCTTAGTTTTTAATACTTTTCCTACTCATCATGCTACAATTATTAGTATCAATCACTTGCTATTGAGTTTTCCTTTCTAGACATGAAGCTTTGACATCACACACTCATCCAATTCCCCATGAGCCTTTCACTTAGGGGGTTTTGAGTGGTGACCCAAAGGTGAATCAATTTTTTTTATTAGGGGCTATAAGAAGGTGAGATTCTATTATTCCTTCTACATTATTATCCCTCTTTCTCTCTGGAAAAAAGAATGATCCTTTCATAGGTGAGTTAGATTATGTCACTCTTCTGTTCCACCCTCACCCTCTACAACTCCTCTCTCCATCAGAGGCCTCCAGACATGCCTACCCCAACCACTAGTTTCCTCCCTGAGTTCATCTCCCACTATTCTCTTCCTTACCCTCACCAATTCAGCCTCCTCAGGGGAAGATAGCAAACATCTTTGGCTACATCGCTGTTCCCTCTACCTGAAATGCTTTCCTCTAGCTTCCTTCCACTCTTATTTCAGGTTCCTTCTCAAATATTACCTTATCCGTGGGCACTTCTGTCACTGCCTTATTTAAAATAGCAATCATTCCAACACATTTTTGCCCCTTTTCTCATTTTACTTTTCTCTATAACACTTACCATCAATTGACATGTTATATATCCACTTCTTTGTATCCCTCTTTGCACTCTCAAAGAGGTGAATGAATGATTGAGGTGAATGAATGATTGAAGTGAATGGTGACGCCCAGAGGGGCTCAATAGCATAACTAGTGTCACTCATCACATTAATCATAAGAAAGAGAAACATAGTCTTGAGAGCTGTCAGCTGGGAATGGGCCTGGCATGAACAGATAGGCCTTGATGTTTTTCTATTGAATATAAACAATTTCAGGGAATACGATGTCAGACATGTCACTCTGAGACTGTGATAGAGTGAGACAAAAACTAGACACCTCCATAACCATGTCTGAGCACAGGTAAAACATGAACACTATGCAAAAAACAGTTGTGCCTTCTGCTTTCTTACCAATGGCAGCTTTGATTCTGCTCCATTCCCCCTTCCTCTTAGAAATAAATAATCAAGATACCTGCACTAGTTTCCTATAGCTGCTCTACAAAATTACCACAAACTGGTGGCTTAAAACATTATAAATGTATTCACTCACAGTTCTCAAGGTCAGAATTTTGAAATCAAGGCATCAGCAGAGCCATGCTCCCTCCAAAGGCTCTGGGGTAGAAATCTTCCTTGACTTTTCCAGCGTCTGCTGGCTGCTGGCTTTGCTTTCTTGTGGCTGCATCACTCCAATCTTTGCCTCTGTACTCACAAGGCCTTATCCTTTTGTCTGTAGTCAAGTCTCTTTGTGCCTCCCATGACGCCCATGATTGCATGAAGGCCCTACCTGGAGAATCCAGGATAATCGCTCCATCTTAAGATCCTTATCTTAACTACATCTGCAAAGACCTCCTTTTTGATATATGGTAACCTCTGCAGGTTCTAGGGATTAGTACCTGGATACATGACCCAATTCAGAGCAAAGTGCTTCTTCTTTGAACCACCGCCATCCCTCCCCCTACCAAAACCATCTACCTCAAGCCAAAATTGTATAACAAATCCCTCCTAACTTCTTTTTAAGGATATACCCCAGCATTCCTCAGGTAACACTATCTGTCTTGTTACAATAAAGCCAGCCTTGTGTGATACAGTTAGGTCCCTGGTGGTCTCTGGCTGGTGGGTGTGGGCACTAACATACATGTCTTTCTTTTATCCATCTGATACTAGACACGAAAATTTCAATTGCTCCAGATTTTCTTTTTCCTTAAAACATCTTATAATCAGTGAAAGATCTAAGTCAGTGGTTTCCACAGGGCACGGAGAGTTGTCATTAACAAGATCTTTGCAATTTATGTACAATTATATCACATTTGAAAGCATCTTTTTCTTTCAAAGAATTACAAAGAATCATTCTGGTTTTCTGCTATTAGATCTAATTTAAGTGTTCTTACATAGATCAGAAGTACAAAATACTAAACTATTTTTAAAACTTATTCTGAAAGTTAAAATTTATCTTTTTAAACATATTTCCTTGGATAAATGGCAGGGGCCATCATTCTAAATGACATTTTGTACGAAGTAATGCATTAATTCTGGTACCTGTGGTTTTTTCTTAAAACTTTTATCACCTGAAATTGCTTCTCAATAAAGGCCTTTGGAAATTATAAATCTCTGATGTGTGTTTAAATTCAATTACAGAAATACATTGTAAGAAAAGACACTGGTATAGATGTTTAAAAACACTGCATTAATATGAAAGTAGAAAGAAAAACACACGAAAAAGCTAGCCTTGACAAAAATTATGTTCAATCAACTGTGTAGCACTCTATCTTCTCTGAAAGATATGGAAGCAACAAATTTTAGCAGGGACTAGACATGGAAGCACACATTTCTTAATTATTACATATAAAGAATAAGCAAATATAAGACTATCTTAGGTAACCTCTTTGTTTTTCTCCAGGACGGGGTAGTGGTGGTATTTCTCATCATTTTAATCTTATTGTAACATTTGTGTAGGCATTTACTTTAAAAATACTTGAGGATAAACTGTGTAGTGAATATGCATGTGTATACACCTTAATCTATGCTTTAGGGCCATTAGTATTTGGAGAACCCCAAAGAAAAATCCACGTTGCAGAGATTGATTAAACTCTTTGACTATTGTTATCAGACTCTACACCAAAGGGTTTGTTCATTAGTACAGGAGTCATTGGAAATAGAGAGTGTTTGTTTTGGTGCTGGCTAGAAACATTGCTATGCTCCTAGCAGAGATATGCTGTAGTCAATAGAAGGCCTGCCATCCGCTGAGCTCTGCAGCTATGGATTTCCTCCATCCAGACTTTTGGTTAGAATCACCCGTGGGACTTTGGAAACATAGTAATGGTTAGGCATCCTGAAGATCGTTTAAACCTGAGTCTCTGGGGAGAAGAAATGGGCACTGAGATTTCATAAAGGCACTGTGAACACGTGCCTACATCTCTGCCTAAATTTGTGTGTTGCATAAAGGAAAACTCTGGTTACTTAAAAACAGTTCCATCATACTTCATTGCAGAAAAATTTTAAGGAGAGTGGTAAGTAGC
The DNA here is from genome assembly GCA_963574695.1 of Propithecus perrieri. Lineage (NCBI taxonomy): Eukaryota > Metazoa > Chordata > Mammalia > Primates > Indriidae > Propithecus > Propithecus perrieri. The sequence goes on along the minus strand of CAUYRB010064245.1, from coordinate 29,525 downwards.
GAGTTGATCTGACATTCAGGGGCTACTATTAACCTTGACTGCTGAAGGTACATCTTAGGTTAAAATACTAGACAAAAAGATAAAAAAAGAATACTTCCATGTTTTCAAATATAGAAAGGGAGAAAGAAGAGGAGAAAATAGCTTTCTAAATACCCAGGTGATAAGCAGCTAGGAGGATGATATCCTTTTAATCCCGAACCAGCTGATCCATTACTCAGGGATTTTAACGGCGTCAACCTTCCAAAAAAACACTGCCTTTGGAGAATACAGAAATTAGTCAGGAGATGCCACATGATATAGAGAGGTCAAACGGCAGAGTGAGGAATAAAAGTCTTGCACCAGTTTGTAACTAGAGTTACAAACCACAGGGAAAGAATACAGTAGGGGGTGCAGGAGGAAAAAAGAGCTCCTCTCTCAGCATGTATACCAAAGGTGATGGCAAATTAGAACACCTATTAGTCTCCCCAAGGATGAGACAGACAATGTATGTGTGGAGCTCACTAAGGAAAGAGCAGTCTCCACTACTGAAGTGAATACTTTCTGGCAGACCAAAAGCATGACCCACAGATAAAACCAGTACTTAATGGCAGGGGGCTGGGAAAATATGCAGAAATCTAAGAAATGTTAAAGGGGCAAGCTAGGATTGGAGGGGTTTCTCAAGAGACAGAAACCTTTCATAAAATTTCAGTCAAGGAAGAATCCCCAGAAAGTAACTTCTAGTGGAGTAAATCAAACTCACATTGCTTCTGGAAGCATCTCACACAGAGCTGAAGGTTAACATATTATGGGGTACAGATGCAACCTGTACCCCATAATAGATTGTGATAAAAACTACACAATTATTAATAGAATTCTTGGGAAGATTTGGTTAGCCTTAGCCATTCAACAAAAGAAATAGGACAATATATTGACTTGGAGAGAGTTGGGAAGAATCAGTAGAAAATGAGGTCCTGAAAAATAATTTGAAGGGCTGAAAGTAATCCCAGATTCAGGGAGAAAATTGCTTGAACAGGATGCCTCATAAGATAGCAAAGTTATTACATAAACCCATTAACACCCACCACCCATACTAAGTCAGAGAAACAGAGCCAAGTTTGGCACAAGATACCCCAAGACACAATGGAAGCTCCAAGAACCTACTGATTTGATGGATGTTACTTAGTGTAGTAAAGTCCTCTGAAATAGTCAGGGCATAAACCAGAAAACTCTTTATATAAAATCTTAAATATTCACTGACATTCAAACTACCAGCAGTCAAAAATTGCATTATGTGATACTGAGATCCAAGGGATGACTTCTTTAGTAAATGTAGAGTTCTTCAAAGTTGTATAAAGGGTTAGAAAAAATAGAAATCAGATATTTTGGTACAACAGTAATATTTACTAAGGTCAAATTGGAAAGAGGTAGGTAGTCAATTAGAGAATTTGAAGTGGTATTCCATAATCCTGAATGCACAACTGGAATGAATATTTTTGGGGAAAAGTCAATTTTTGAATTGGGAAAAAAATAAATCGATTGCCCAGATGATTATGTAGGAGGCTAAAGGGAAAGCTGTGGAACTGCTTTTTTCAAGGCATGTGACTAATGCCCTGCAGCTCATAAACAGAAGTGGAAAATCTCCTAAAACATAAAGAGGAACGGTTAAATACTTAATTATAAGCTTAACAAAATATGTGCAAAAGTTGAACACTGAAAAATACAAAACTTTGCTGTGAGGAATTAAAGATCTAACTAAAGGGAGCTATATACCATATGTATGAATTAGAAGAACTAAATATGGGTAAGATGTCAATTTTTCCTCAAATTAATCTATAAATCGATCAAAATTCTAACAGGCTTTTTCTTTTAGTAGAAATTAACAAATTGATTCTAAATTTTATGTAAAAAAAGCAAAGAACCTAGATTAGCTAAAACTTTTTAAAAGGTCTACAAAATTGAAGGGCTTTCTCTATCTGATTTTAAGATTCACCCTAAACAGACTTTAAATACTTTAAACATTTTAAAAATACTCAAAATATTTGAGTAACCACTTTCTAAAAGGAGATATAAAAATCCCCAGAAAGTTTGTGAAAAGATATTTGACATCATTAATCATCAGATAAATGCAAATTAACCCACTGTAGAATAGCATTACACACACATTAATTTGGCCATAATTAAAAAAATTAATAATAACAAGTGTTGGCATGGATGTGGAGCAACTGGAACTATCACTGCTGGTGAAAATATAAAATAATACTACTTCTTTGGAAACATTTTGGAAGTTCCTTATAAACTAACATTTAACTCAACAATTCTACTCCTAACTATTTACATAAGAGAAATGAAAACTTATGTTTACAAAAATGTATGAATACGAATTTTTATAGCACATGAACAACCCAAAAACTAAATGTCTACCAACAGTTGAATGGATAAAGAAACTGGGTATAGCCGTACAATGGAATACTAATCACCAGTGAATTGTAATGCACTGCTGAAACAAACAGCAATGTGGATATATTTGAAAAACATTATGCTGAGCAAAATAACCCGGAGATAAAATAGTTTATACTCTCTGATGTCATTTATGTGACCTCCTAGAACAGAACTGATCTATTTATATGAAATCTCAGAACAAAACTAATCTATATTGACAGAGGTCGGATCAGTGGGAACATATAAATTAACTGGAAATGGAAACAAGGTAACTTTTGGGGGTTGATAACAATGTTCTTTATTGTAATTGTTGTAGTGATTAGTTGTCAAAACTTGTCAGCCTGTGTACCTAAAATGGGTGCATTTTACCGTATGTAAATTTGAACTCAATAAATTTGATTTGAAAAGAAGAAAAAAAGAGAATGAGGACAATCTCTCTATATGTTATGAAAAGATCTCCAGAATATAATGTTAACTAAAAAAAAAAAAATCAAGTTGCCAAACAGCATGGAAGGATATGAAGATATATGTGTATGTGTATGTACTTATTTATGAGTGTGTGCATGTGAATATATTTGCAAAGGGAAAACAAAAACTCTGGCTTATAGAAGGACCATAAGATTGAAAAGTCCTAAGTAAGGAAAGGACTAGGCCAATCAATACAATGTAACTGTTTTATGTAATTATAACATAAATAAAACTCAAATTGAAGAAAATCTCTTTCTCTAAAAATTAAATGCAAAGTAGAAAATGTATCTAATCATGTCTAAAGTTGATTGTTCATTCGAAAATAGAGGATTCTTTCCATGAACAGATACAGTTTATTGTAATTTTTGAAATATCACAAATTGGTTTTGGGAATCATTCGGAATCTTGCATTTTAGCAGTTAGAAAATTTCTGAAGATTTTTGAGAGTCATGAGCTTGGTTTTAACTGTTGTGGCTTACTGAATCAAGGAAGGTACATTTGATGCCTTTTTATTATTATGTCCTTCAAGAATTAACTAATTTTCTGAAATTGAGATACTGAAAAAGCAACACATGATTTTATGTGAACTCTGAAGATATGTTTTCTGCATAAGATATTTTGGTTTTTAAAATGTTTCTTTCTTTCTAAAATAATGATATTAATCGGAAACTATCACACACGGATCTCACCTTTTAACAGAAGCCAGGTATGGTACCATTCACCATGTTTTGTGCATGATTACAGATCATGCAAACCATGGGCAGTTCTTTTTATCTCCCTCAACATTTATCAATCCAGAGTTTTGTCTTTTTGTTTGCAAAGAGACTGATTTCTCCACTGAGTGAATTCTTTCCACAGATTCTCTGGAAAACTTCACAATAACTGCATGTCAATTTAAAGTGCTGTTAATGTTTTGTAAGAATTGTCTTTATTCTTATAACTAGAGTAGCAGAGAAAAAAGAACTCTTGTAAGTGACTTTATGGAAAAATTGCACGTACCAAGTAGGATACATTCTTAGGAAAAAAGAGCCAAAAAGGAAGCTTAAAATGTCTTTAGTAATCATAGTGCTAGTAACAAGGATAGTAGGATTACTCTGAAAATATTATTTTTCTAGAAGAGCAATGCAAATTAGGAACTTAAATATTTAGTATAAAAAGAACTACAGTGAATATAAAGACCGTAATTGATATGCCAGTGTCTCTTACAAGTGTTTCTGTTCAAATTTTCCATTGTTTATTTTGTTTCATGGTTGCATTGTTTGATCTCTGTGTATGTCTGGTTATTTTTTGATTGCAAGGCATTTTATATAAAACACAGATATAATTTGAGGCTTGAAATATATGTGTATATGTGCCTATATATGTACTTATATATACATGTATTACATGTTCATATGTTTTAATTTGACTTTTATTTATTTCCAGGTTTTTCTACTTATTCTCAGAGAATGGCTTCCTCAAACTTACATAATCTGCCATTCCCAGAAGAAGAATTCCACCTCTATTATGTTTTTCACCAGAACACTGATAATTTGCTTTCACTTTGCAAGAAAAACAATATACTTTTTGCTGCATAGTCAAGGTTACAGCAACAGTTGAATCGTGTAGGTAAGTTGTAAGACTATTATGACCTTCCAGGACATTTATGTAGCCATTCAAATCGATAACATTCTAAAACTAAGGCCTAATAGAACATGCACCAGTGCCTATATAAATAGAACTTCCAATAGCAATATGTGGTTGTTAAAAACCTAGACTGTTTAAAGAGGTTGTTCAGAGTTAGTTTCAGTCAATGGAAATAGAATTGGCACCTTCAGGAAGAGGCCAAATCAGACAAATGTGTACATTATACTGAGAGACAGTGAATAAATCACTGGGTCCTCTGCTGTTTGAGAGAACTTCGTGCTAGTAAACTTAAGCTTTAAGGAGAGCTTCTTATAAATTTGGACATCCCTGAGATTTATAAAGGAAACAGAAAAACTCTGGTTTACAGAGGCAGTTTCTTTACAGTAGTAAGGGAGTTAATTGCAAGGCCCATGCTTTTAACCCTAATACTGGAATGTTCTAAGTAAAGAAAGAATTAGGCCAATCAGTATCTGAATTCCAGGCAATCTTTATGGCATTATCAAGCAAAGATATCAAATTTCTCAGAAGTTCTTACTTTTCTATATTTTAGATAATGGCTAATGGACTGTCAATATGGGCAATAATTGGAAATTGTTTCTAAGTAATAGGAAACAGTTTGGGATAAAGAACTAAAGAAAACACTAAATGAGTCATCAACATTAATTTGGGTGTGTCATCTGTCAAAACAGTAAAAGAGGGACTTCCAAAAGAACAAATGGAGAGGGTGTGCTTGCTGGAGACATAAAACCTATTTAAAATTGCCTGGGACAATTGGAGATTGTGCTATCATAAGGCCCTTTCACAGACATGTGAAGAAAAGGAAAAAGATGTATCTGGTCTTTCATGAATTGTTCTTTTAAGTGAGTAGAGGTCAAGAAAAGAGTTTCTGCTTGTGAATGTGAAATACGTAAAAATGCAGTAGTGAAGAGCCCAGTGTGATGATTGACCCAGATTTTCTAATACATCTGAAGGTCAAGTTCCTAGAGAGCTGATTCCTGGGAAATGGTGGTGGGAGGATTACACAGGACCTTTAAAAGCAGCAAAATCTCTTTTCTCACTGTGACTGACTTATACTGAGCTGGTGCAACTACATTTGTTCCTTAACCGTGATTGACTGGAGTAAAATCAAAAGAGTTGGAAAAACCATGTGCAAAGATATGGAACCTCTGACATTGGAATTCAGACATGGGGACTCATGGTAGGGCAAACATTATGCTGGATAGGCAAAGAACATGGATTGTCAATGGGTGTTTCACATCCCTTCCGTTAAAAGTAGCCCTGACAGTGGAAAGGTTGAATGACCTACTACTAGAGAGTTAATAAAACACTTGGGTCCTGAATTTAACATGAAATGGGCAATATGTTTTGATCCTCGGTTAGGGATTTAAATAACAGGACATCAAGGGAACACCACTACTCTGCCACAGTAATGGTGGCCATAGCTGTGGTCAAAAGAACACGAACCACACATGTTCAGAAAGAAAAATTCACTAACAGTCATAAAGGCCCATGAGGTTGCCAAGGAATTTAAAAGGCGATTTTGTCTCCAACTAATATGATTCAATGGAATTTTTCACAGCCAAAGATGAGGTAAGTTGAGAAATTCATCCTTTGACAATAAAATTACCTGGCCCAACAAAGCAGGAGGACAATTTAGGGTATCTTAAATACTACCCAGTAGAGCAATACCAATCAGAGGCATTCAATTTTCTAACCGTGCTGGCATGCTGAGATGCAAACTCACCAAATAAAAAAAAAAAAAAAAAAAAAAACAGAAAGAAACAAAAGAAAAGAAGATTTGTCAACGAAATTGAAGTGGTAACAAATCAGAAGTAAAAATGACCTTATAATTTAGGAGAAACACTATAGAAAATTCAGCAACTCTGAGGACAGCTTTTGAAAATGCCTTTATTTTGTAAAGGGACAATAAAATGGAAACCAACCACCCTATGTTGGCAGTAAGGGATTTCAGAGACAGATATGTTAAAATTCGATAAAAATATAAAATTATATACTCATGTTTACTCATTCAATCATTTGTTTATTTATCCAGCAAATATTATTTCCTGCTTAACTAGATGCCCAGCACTTTTAGATGCCCTGGGAACAAAGCAGGGGGAACAGAAGAAGACAAAAGTCTCTGCCTTCATGGGGTTATATTCTAGTAAGTAGGAGAGACAGAAAATACACATATGATCATGTGAAATACACGGTGCATCAGTTGTTGTTAAGTGCTAGACAATGAGAGTTGGAAATGCAAATTTGATACAGAGTCGTCAAGAAAGGACTTTTTGAGGAAAAAATTGATCAAGGATATGAAAAAAGGAAAGTTTTTTTGTTTGTTAGTTTTCAGTATCAGAATCCGATGCAGAAATGTTTCATTTAGACACCCCTAATCAGTAGTAACTGGATCATAGGAATTTGAATGGAAATGAATGAAAAATTCCTCTAGAGATTGTGTTGAAGATGATGCCTGCCGTGGTAGTTTGGCTGACCAGCAATTAGCAATTGGGATCCCTGAACCACAATAGGTCCTCATTCCCCACTTGCCACTTTGATAATGCCACTTGTAATGAGAAAAAACTAAGGCAGGTGTAAAAATACTACCCTTTTAGTGGCACTCAGCATGGATATGAAATTCTGAATCCATTCTGAAATGTACACATATCAAACCCTAGGCGTACCCATTTATTCATCCAACAAAAACTTCACTTAAGTAATTTGGGGAATATATGACCTTCAGGACTGATTAGACATAGAGGTCACATTCTGCATTAAAACACCTACGTGAATAGGACTGTTACAGCTAAGATTCACAGAATTATATGATTTTAGTGCAGGTATAAGGCATTGGCACTTTTATTTCATTTACAAGTCTCTGAGTCTCCTAAAACTCAAAGACTTACTCAAACGTCTAACCCATATTTTATAGGTGACATTTAACAGTACCCATGACACGTGGCCCGGCAGAATGGGACCATGAGGTGCTCAGACTTCCTGGAAATCCCAGTCTCCTGTCAGGTTTTGCCCTTGTTTTCCATGGCATCTATTTATAAAGAGTCACCAACTTGTGGGAAATCGGTAATAATTTTCTTACACATGGATCCTGCTTGTCATACCACAATCTGCTTCAAGTGTTATATTGGTCTAGAAATAGTACATCATATTATTTAGGACTTCAACAAAATATCAAAAAGCAAAATAATAAAAGCTAATAATTACAAACATAGAAATTGTCAACTTTAGGGCAATTTTATAGCAGACCGTCTTGAGGTTTTTTGAGAGTGATTTCTTGTCAGAGATGCTATATTCCTGGTGTTCATACTTTAATGAGTGTTCGTTGTCTAAATCATTTTTGAGGCCATACAGAAGAGCATGAGTTGGCCAGTGCAGATGTACAGGAATGGCTCTAGGGGTGATAGAGCAAGTTGGAACTGAATATTAGGGTTAGAATATTATAAATTTGTGGGAATAAATCCAATATCTGATAATGATATAATTGAAATGTTTAAGACAGAGTTTGGGAATACCCTGGCAGACAGACAGCATTAAATGTGCTGAGTACATTCTTACATCGGGTTGTATGGGATTTGGTAAGAAAAGTGACAGTGGATACAGATACTCAGGGGAACTTCAATAACAGCATGAAACAAATAAGGGATGTGATAAAACATAATTATTTTTTTCCCCAGAGAATTATCACAAAACAGATCCAGTGAGAATTGTACATGGGACAGAGTTGATTGGGGATGTGGACTTAGACTTCAATAAATACTGAAAACAAAGTTTAGAGGTAATTAAAAGGAATGAATAGAACAGTCTTTCTGCCTTTCCAATAGATGCTGTATTTCAGGGTAACTCTGTCAAGAGAGAAGGTCTGCTTTATGTAAGTCCAGAGAGTAATATAGAATAAGTAATAGAATTGAAAAACAAAAATGCACTTTGCAATCACTGACATACAACGTTAAAACCATTTTGTGAATGGACAGTCATATGATACCAAAATAGTACCCACCAATCACATTCTGGTTGAAGGGGAGAAGCGTAATTTTACCACGGAGGGATTAAGCTGCCATTACCTTTATTCGGTGACCAATCTTACCTTTGGTAATAGTGGGAAGGTTATACTTGCCTGACCTATTAAAATCAGGCAGGGCCACATGACTTACTATGGCTAACAAAACATGAACAGGAGTGATATGTGTCACTTCCAGGTAAAAGCTTGAAAAGTCGGTGCGAGATCACAAGACATGTTCTTTTTCACTCACCTTCAAATGTGGAAGCATGTGACAAGATGGTGTTTCTGTCTGCCTGGCACCTCACTAAAATGAGGAGAAGAGATCCCTTGATAACACATGATGGATGTGTGACAAAAATGAGAAACAAACTGTGCTGTTTCACACTGTTGAAGTTTTGATTGCACTCCATAGCCTAGCCTCTCCAGACTGGTCCAGCAAACTTTACTAAACAGATGTGATAACTAGTCAGTGGCTGAAATCAGCTTGCAAAACCAGCAATGGACATATGAAACTTAGAAATGAGCAAACCAAAAGGACGTGAAAGGACTGGAAGACTAGAAGACAGAGGGAGTTATCAGTAACAACTTCTGACTTTCTCTAATCTTCCTTCCACTTAACCAAGAAAATGCGAAACAATAAAAACAATGTACACAAACCTCCATTTATTTGCCTTCTAGCCTCTACTTACATACTTTGCCTTTCTTTTTGCAATTAGAGTGGACTGGTGGTGGACTTAACAGAGACCAACTTATATCTGTGCTCTAAATCCCATTCCTTGCAGACTCCTCAAGAACAACAATTCTCCTGCCTTTGTCCTACGCAGATAATTTCTTCCCTTCTACCACTTCCTTCTTCTCAGCATTTAACATGGTTCTTGCATCATATCCTGATACTCCTGTTAATAGGCACCCCATGGGGCTCCTTGTTGGGTGTCTCCTAAGCATGCAGTGCATTGCCACGGTGCTGTGCTTTATGTGAGCTGTTGATCTTTTGCTTGAAACGTTAACTACCCACCGCCCTCCAACAATACAAACATAGTTTGTCTCACAAACTACTCATCCATGAAGAAATATGTCCCAATGTCCCCTTTGTGAAACTTTCTCTGATTTCCCCCAAGTAGAATTACTTTCCCTTTTATTTTCCCGATAGTCCTTTTTTCATTCATTCATTCAGAGTGCCTACACTATGCCAATCAGCGAACAAGGTGTTGTTAAGGAAACCTGGGCACATTTGGAGAGCTAGACATGTGCACAAACAACATAAAGCAATTATCCTAATTTAGTTCTGGATCAAATTCTGAATGTGATCTTTTGTGGATAAACATGAAGAAGTAATAGTTGAACACATTTAATATTTATTTTAATTTTCTCTTCATGTATCCACCTTTCCTTGTAAACTATAAGCTAGTGTTGGATGAAATCTTTCTTTGGTTGATGAGGGTTTATTGAACAGTAGTTGAGACCATGAGGTTCGTAGTAAAGCAGATGTGGCTTTAAGTCTTGCTCTTCTGGTTATTATCTGTCTCTTGGCTTCATTAAAACTTGGATTTCTTAGCTATGCAAAGGATTCACAATAATTGTAAGGATGAAATATGCAGTGCTTATAACACTCTTGGCATACTTCCTGGCACAGAGTAGGTTCCTCATAAACACTGGACATTACTGATACTGTTAGAATTGCTTTATTATTATCATCATCTTTATTTTCACAATACTAATGTAGGACCTGGAACATAGTATAATAGATGCTTAATAAACATATGACTAGTAATTGAATGGATTAGCGAATGTAGGAACTTAACTGACTTTAATTATTTTCCCACCAGCAAGTTTTATTTTAGGCTGCTCTATCATAGAGAATAGTTAACAATTCAAAATGTGATAAAACAATACGGCACCTTCTAGGAAGGGAAGCAAAATTTAGAGAGCTTTATTGGTCAGTTCTAGCACTTTTTAGAAAAAACAGCTAAGGTTATAATTGTCAGAAATTCATATGATTGTGAGTTGGCTATAAGAGATATGAAATGTCCTCACTTTTTTTTAATATATCCTGGAAAACAGTTTCTGGAAGTAATAGTTTTAGTCTGTAGCCATGTTAGCACTGCTGTTGGTGGCCTACTCATTGTTTTGTGAACCTGTGTTAGGAAGACTTGTTCCAATCTTTGTTCCTATGACATTATTTTTTTATTTGTTTTCCTTTATATTTTCTTTAAATATTGGCATGTATAGTGTCTACATTAGTAAAGGCTCAGTAGGTATCAATAGCCAGGCATGGTGTTAAACACTTTCACGACTTAAAAAATCTTAAAACAATTCCTTGACAGAGTTGCTACTAATATTTTCTGGGCTTGAATTTTGACTTTGTTATTTTGTAAATTTTTTTAATTTGTATTTTATTTCTTATTTCAAAATATTAATTAAGGCAGTACGAATGTTTTTATTACATGGATATCTTGTATAATGCTTAAGTCAGGACTTTTGGTGAGCCTGTCACCAGAATAGAGTTCATTGTACCCCTACACCATTATTGTGAGTTTCATGAAACGGACTAGATGCTCTGGAATAAACCCAGCAACTAACTGGCCGCCTGTGTTGTAGCGCCCCCTTGCATCAGCTGGAGGAGAGCTGACCTCAGCAATCCTTGGCAGAAATGAAACCTTTACCCCTGCCTGTCGGACTACTGTGAATCCACAATGTAGATTCTGCCTACTTCTGCTCCCTCTCTTTGACTGGCAGTAACTGAGACCAGTGCAGCCAGGTGATCACTTGAAACTCATTTTCTCCTTCACATTCCAAACTCATTACTAGCTTGTGGCAGAAAAAGCTAGCTATTCAATAAAATTTTATGCTCTCTTACAGAGGGTAGAGTGGTTGCCCAGACCAGCACTATATTTCCCAAGCTCTGCTCAATCAAGTTGGGGCCATATGATCCGTTCAGGCAAGTGGAATTAGAGTGATAGCGATGTGTGCTACTTCTGGGCTGAGAAGAAAAAGAAGTGTCAGTTAATGGATTGCAGACACCAGGATGACCTATGAAGCCATGTGTTTAGGATGACAGTCTCCTTCAGCCTGGGTCCCTGAGCAATTTGACAGCTCACCCTACCCCCACCAACTATGAGTACTCATATTTGCTTATCACAGGAGAATAAATTATTGAGTTCACAGACTGCAATTGGGAGTTTTTCTATTCTGATAACTTTAATACAGCCAACTCTACTTACTATTTACATACCAGCACAAAATACTCAGTCTCGAGGAGTCTTTACATTTGGGATTATTTAATTACTGTTTAATTGCTCATATAGCCAGCCTTGAGTTGCCTAGTGGACAAATCATTTCTTTGGAGTCATTTGGACCAGGTTTTGAATATGACTTCTACTAATTCTGTCTTCTGAAACTATACTTATTGGGGTAGGTAACATTAGCTGTTGTAAGAAACAACCCCAAACCTCAGTGATTTAACTCCAAAAAGGGGAGGAAAGGAATTTCCTCAGAAAGGCAGACTACGTTTAACCTAAAGCCATTAATTATAATTTTTCCCAGATCTCTAAACAATAACAAAATATAATTAAATTAAAACATTAAAATCATAATCTTATTAATATAAACTGCAGAATAGAATAGCTTCAGGCTGTCCTTTCAGGTCTTTCCTGGCAGTTTGTTTCTGCTTAGATCTTTCTGGTGAAGGCTGTTTGGGATTATAATCATGGTGGAAATCCGAAACAAAATTTGTTTGCCTTCTGTCTTGTCTTAGCAAAAGGCACTGTGAAGTCTTTTTCCCCAATGTGAAAAAAGAAAACGGAGAAGGAGGTAGAATTTGACTAGAAGTTCTGCAGGGTTGCTTACGGTCACATTTGAAACAAATAAGATACAAATAGATATGGAAGATGGGCAAGACTTTTACCTATATCACCAGAATATGAAAAACACAAAAGCTGATATCTAAAACTACAGACTAACAGTTTAAGTATATTTTGCCACTGGGCCACATAATGTGGGTAATGTTAACAATAGCCATTGTGAATTATGTTTGCTATCTATTTTACATATTTCCTTTTTTAATCTTCTAGCAACTACCTTATGTGGCTTTAACATTCTCATGCAACTGAAAAGGAAACTGAGTTCCATTTTTGGCCAAGATCCTATCGTTAGGAAGTAGCAATATTCAGCTTTATCGCTATTTTTTTCCTTCACAGCCCATGTACCTGATTTCCACTATTGATGAAAATCAGCTTATCTGGGAAAGAAAAATTGAGGGTGGTTAATTAGGAGCTGCACCTTTCTCCCACTATGCAATCCACAGGTCCATCCTTGATGTCAAGTCTCCATTAACTAAGACAAAAAAAGTCTCTGAGCCTCAAATATTCTCTCAACTCTAGTTCAAAAATTGCCAGTAAGGAATGATTCCTATTTAATCTCAGAAGTTCTGCCTTTAAAAGGTATGGCATAAAATAATTAAATAACTTGCATTCTTACTTATAACAGTTTGGATAATGTTCCAGGTATTGTCTGATATGAATGGGGGTATGGAATCCCCTAAGATGAGCTCATCAGTTCTTGAAGATATGGTGTTTTTTGGAGGTATTGATACTTCACGGTTTTGTGGTTATTGTTATAAAAAACTATGGACAAGGAAAAGGCAGAGTGGGAAAAAAGTACAGCCATAATTCCCCCACTGCCATCCCTGTAAGAGAAAAAAAATCAAAGGAAAACACATAAAATTTTCTTTTTTAATCTTGCATTTTGAAAATACTGATTATAAAAATTAGACACTAACCTAACAGCTGGTGCTAGATAGTATGTAGTTTCACAAACTTCAATGTGTTGCACATGTGTTACTCCTTTTATATTCAAATAACTATACTATTCTTTATTCATTTTTAACATCATAAAATATGTTCACCCCTGTTTAAAGTCACATTTTATCCTTTTGTTAGCCTACTTAAAAAATTAAGCATTATACTATGGAAATAAAACATCGTTCTTGCAAAGACAGATTTTTATGGACTTATAACTTTTAATTCTTTTTAAAGGTTGTCATGATAAATACGTAGTCTAAGAAAGTGGACAAAACCCCTTTTCATGATTAAACAACACTTGATAACTTATGACATATTTTAAAATAGGAACATATGAAATTTTTCAAAGAAATAAATGGGAATGGATAGTAATTTTTTTATTCTATAAAAAAGTTAAATTGATTCCTGCTATAGTCAAAATGTTTGTATCCCCTTAAGATTTGTATGTTGAAATCTACTCCCCAATGGTATTAGCAGGTGGGGCCTTTGCCAGTGATTAGGTCATGAAGACAGAGCCCGCCCGAGTGGGATTTGTACCCTTACAGGAGACCCCAGAGAGTGGGTTTGCCCCTCTCCACCCTGTGAGGACACAGAGAGAAGGCAGCATTCTGTGAACCAGAAAACAGGTCCTCATCAGACACTGAATCTGTGAGTGCCTCAGTCGTGGGCTTCCCAGCTTCCAGAACTGTGAGAAATAAATTTCCATTGTATATAAACTACCCAGTTTATGGTATCTTGATATAAAATCCTGTATGGACTATAGATGGAAAATTAGTACTAAAAAGTAGAGGTCCTGCTCTAACAGGTACCTGAAAATATGGAAGTGGCTTTGGAACTGGGTAACAGACAAAGACTGGAAGAGTTTTGAGGTACATGCTAGAAAAAGCCATGTGCAGGCTGTTAAGGGCAGTTCTGGTGAGGGCTCAGAAGGGAAGCCTCAGTCTTTTTAGAGAATGCCTAAGAAGTCATGAACAGAATGTTGATAGAAATAGGGATGGTAAGAGCCATTCTGATGAGGTGTCAGATGGGAATGAGGAACATGTTTTGGGACAACGGAAGAAAGGCCATCCTTATTATAAAGCAGCAAAGAACTTGTGTGAATTGTGGTTGTGTCCTAGTGGAAGGTAAAACTTGGAGCAATAAATTAGGATTTTCAGCTGGAGAAACCTCTGAACAAAGTGTTGAGGTGCAGGCTTCTCTTGAATGCTTATCGTGAAATGCGAGAAGAGAGAAATAATTAAAAGATGGAATTTTTAATCAAAAGGAAATTAGAATTTAAAAAAAACTTTAGAAAATTCTCAGCTTATCCATATTGAAAGACATAAAAAAGCTTGTCTGGAGAGAACAAGGGCGTGCCCAAGCTAAGCTTTGATAAGGAGATTAATTTGGATCTGCCATCTAAACAGAAATCAGACTTATGCTCCAAGACAGTGGAAGTATGTCCCCAGAGGAATTTCAGAGACCACTGAGGCTGTCGCTCCCATAATAGGCCGGACTACAAGGGCCTGGAGGGCTCATAGATTTCAAAGGTCCACTCCCCACATTCTGGCACAGCATTCCTTGGCCAACTGAGTTGTGGCTCTTGTGGGCTCAGGTGCAGTATAGGCTGTGATGGCTGCCACTCTGGAGGGCACAGACTAAATCTCACAGTGCCACCTAGAATTTGAAGAATGGAGCCCCTTGAGCCTTGGGCATAAAACCCAGACAAAGGGTTGCTGTAAAAATGGGGCCACCACAAAAAGCCCCAACTAGGGCAATGTCTACTGGTGCTCTGGACGTGGAGCTGCCCTTAAGACCCCAGAATGTTAGAGAGACCAGCATGTAATTCCAGCCTAGGAGAGCCACAGGCACCAACTCCAGCCTGTAAGAGATGAGATGTAGGCTGTACCCAGTAAAAACATAGGGATGGAGCTGCCCAGAGCCTTGGAGGCCCAAATTCTGCCGCAGTGCGTCTAGAAAGCAGGGCATTGAGTCATAGAAGATTATTCTCAAGACTTAAGGTTTAATATTGTTTGCCCTGTTGAGTTTTGGATTTGCTCAAGACTTATTACTCCTTTCTTCTATTCCTCTCTTTTGGAATGGGAATGTCTGCCTGTCCCACAGATGTATTTTAGAAGCCTATACCATATTTGATTTCACGGGTTCATGGCTGGAAAGCAATTTGCCTCAGAATAAATTATACCTTGAGTTGTACTCATATCTGACTTACATGGTACTTAGATGAGACTTTGGACTTAAACTTTAAAGTTGATGCTGGAATGAGTCATGAGTTTTAGAGATTAACAGGGTGGAATGAATGTATTTTGCACATGAAAAATACATGTATTTTGGGGGTCAGGAGTGGAATGTAGTGGTCTATATGTTTATGTCCCCATCAAATTCATATGTTGAAATCCAATAACCAATGTGATGGTATTGGGAGGTGGGGCCTTTGGAATGTATTAGGTCATGAGAGCTCTGCCCTCATGATTGGGATTAGTGTCCTTATAAAAGAGGTCCAAGGGAGCTGCCTTGCTCCTTCCACCATGTGAGGACACAGCAAGAAGGTGTCATCTATGAACTAGGAAAGAGGACTCCACAAGACACCAAATCTGCTAGTGCATTGATCTTGGACTTCCCAGCCTCTAGAACTGTGAAAAATAAATCTGTTTTCAATCTTCTAAGTTTATGCTATTTTTTTTACAGTAGCCTAAATGGACTAAGACAGTTCTTCAAGTTTATTAGATATGGAGAATTTTCTGACTTTAGAGCCTTTAGAGAAAATTGAAAATTCTTAAAAATACATACAATTAACAAAAAAACCCAGCAAGTACCCTAAACCAAGTGTATGTGTTATTACTGGGCTTGAAGGGCAAGTCAAGAATTAAAATGAGTGGTAACTTAGTGAGTCTTACCTTGGAGCATCCAAGCCTAGGATGATAAAGACACTGTCCAGAGCTGTTCTAAGTATGACAACCTTTCCACTTGAAAAGTTTTCTTGTTAATTTCATTTCCTTCTTAGTGTAAGGATGGATTGCAGCAGGCAAAGAAACTCATTTTAGTGCAAGATTTCAAGTATATGGCAGATACAAGTGACCTTCCAGCCAGGCCTCTTTAGAGCTATTACCACGTATTAATACTAGCTTAGAGAGTTGACTCATTATTTCCATTCTAAATTCCCTATTGACATGAATCTCTTGCCATTAGGCTAATAGTAAAAACTAGTAAGGACTGGGTATAGACTGCTAATGACTGATATTTCATCCAAGCTAGCTTAAACCATCAGGAAATCTACAATTTCAAGTGCCCAGGAAGGTCAAGGTGTGCAACCGGCTTCCACTGAAGCTGGATTACTGGTTTCCTCAAAGCAGTCTCTTTGCTCTGCTTTGTTCTTCATAGGTGGGTTGGAAGGTTAGCTACATAATTTAGCAAAGTAACCTTTGGAAACTTTAGTTTTTTGGCCTTTGGCATTCAGGACCCAGATGGGAGAGAGAGAACCTCTTTACTGATTGTTCAAACCAAAAGACCAATTGGCTAGCCTTGGTCCAAATACCCACCCCTGAGGTACCCAGGAGGTGACAGCATTCCTAGCTGACCCATAGGGTTACTGATGATACCTGTCCCCAAATGGAAGAGAGGTTGTGTTACCAGAAATGGGAATGGTACAACACAACCAGTAAACAACTCCTAAGCACTTACTGGAGTCAGGATCTGCGAAAGACACTTCACATGCATTCTTTCACATGGTCCTTAATGTCTCAAACATGGTTGAAATCATTATTATTGCTATTCTTATCTTCATTTACAATTTATGAACCTGTCACTGGTGGGTTTAAGAAACTTGCCCAAGTTACTTATAAGAAGCAAATTTGGAATTAGACTTAATGTTCCCTTTGTTCCCGAGCCCAGACTTTGAAGCATTGTTTTCTACAGAATAGCTTAATCTTTCAGGTTCAAAAGTGTATGTGGAAATTTTTCTTTCTTCTGTGTGATGAGTACTTCCAAGGGTCTTTCATCTTTTTCCCACTATTTGTTCTTTTCTACCCTTCCAAAAATATTTTTAAAGAGAACTAGAGAATAAATTATAATTTGCATTTAATTACTATTGAATCTCTTTTCAATTTACTCGAATTGATTTCTGGGGTCTTGTGGTACTGAAATCATTTTTATTTTACTTTCGGGCAAAGAAAACCACGTTGGCAAGTACTAGTTTTTATTATTGTAAGGGCTTGTCCCAGACTGTTAGTTGGTTTCCTCTATCAAGATTCTTCTCACTTAGCTGAGAAGAGTGTATGAAAAATCAAAATCTACACATTTGTCCTCTATTTCAACTCCATGAAGCTCCAAAATTAAATGGTTGTCTTAGCACCTGCACAATACTGTGTGGTTGGAACTAAAAAGTAATTATAAAGGATATAGAGAAAAATTTTGTAAAAGTTCATTGAACATAATTCCTTAAGAGATGAAATTATAAATAAATAGAATTAAAACATTAAAATATATTTTTCTCCTGAAAAAGCAGACCTGTGAAATGAGAGTTTTGCATATCAGTAGGTTTTGTTAGAAAATTTGAATTGTTGGAATGACATTAAGCTCCTCCACTCCAAATAAGAAATGAAACCTGATATATTGAAATTTCTCTATTACTCTGGCCATTGACCCGTTAAAAAATATTATGGGATGGTTTACCTCAGAAATTGGCATTGATAGGAAAATGACAAGAAACATGCTGCCCAAATGCAACCATTTTCAGACTTGTAAAAATTGCATAGGCATTTATTTCAATTTCTCATTTAGAGTGGCAGGGAAGAGTGAACTGAAATCAAATGCATCCTCTCATTCTTAAATGGAAATGCACTTGGGCTCGTTGGTTACAGGGGAGATGTGTGAATGCAAGCGTGTCCATTCTGAGCCTAAATTATTTTCTCCTGTTAATTTTCTTTTGCTTCAGGTCTGATTTGAGATATACTTTTAATAAGGGAATACGGGAGTGATCTTCAGACTTTCTGAAATAACCATCATTATAAAGCTCATGATTACACAATTATTGCATCTCCTGACTTCCTACCAGCCACTTACTCAATTAATACAGGCCAATGGGAAACTCAAAAGCAGCTACATTTTTCCTAGGTAGCATACTGGCGAAAGAAATAACAAAAACAAAAATAAAAGAAAGGAAAGGAAAAAGGAGATCACCTTCTAGTTCACAAAAAGGAAAGAGAATTTTCCAGTTTATGAAGGACACTTGTGTATTTTGTCACATTTCTCACATTAATCCTTTTGACATCTTTATGAGATCAATAATAACATTAATATCTATAGTTTTTTTTCCTACTAAAATGGAATGCAAAATGCATTGATTTTTCAATGAGTTTTAATTAGTAGTGGTAATATGCCAATTTTACAGAAGGGAAAATGAGTCTTCAGAAAAAATAAATGACACGTAAGGACATGCACTGAGTGAGTGAGGAAGGAGCAGAGATAGGATTCTGTTGAAGATCTTCTGATTCCTTGTGCCCTGGGAGATAAGAAGCTGTTTCTGTGTCAGATTTGAATCATGTCTCACTACATACAAAGTGCTCTTGTGGGCATTGTCATATTTAAGCCTAACACTAACTTCGTGATTTTCACAGCTTAAGCTGGTCCTGACATATTGCACTTTGATCCTCAGTTCCAAATGTCAGTGGAGCTTTCACTCCATACCACGCAGGTGATCTATTATTATCCCATTCGTTTGTATTCAATTCTTGTTCAGCTTAGTTCATTTGACTTTGCCATCCCCCTTCTATTAGACTGTATGCTGGTAAAATCTGTAAGTCTATCTTACCACTTTTGTATTCACCCACAGTGCCAAGAAAAGGGTCATGAATATATACAAGACACTAAATTTGCGTACGTTACTCCACACTGTAACAATACATTTTATTTTATTTATTTATTTATTTTTATTTATTTTAGAGACAGGGTCTTGCTCTGTCACCCAGGCTGGAGTGCAGTGGGACAATCATAGTTCACTGCAGGCTTGAATGCCTAGCCTCAAGTGACCCTCCTTCCTCAGCCTCCCAAGTAGCTGGAACTACAGGCACATGTCACCATGCCTGGCTAATTTTTTCTTTTCTTTTTTTTTTTTTTTGTAGAGATGAGGTCTTGCTATTTTGCCCAGGCTGGTTTTGGACTCCTGGCCTCAAGTGATCCTCCCACCTCAACCTCCCAAAGTGCTGGAATTACAGGTGTGAGCCACCATTCCCATCCCAATGCATTTTAATGTTACTAAAATCTAGCTGCTATAATCCCAGCATATAATTTTACCATATTTTCAAAGAAATAAAAAGTTTAAAAGTTTACCTATTACTATTTTGATGTGCTAGTAGTGTTCGTAACACCTATCCTAAATATTTTCAAAAGCAACAACAGAAATAACCGAAAAAGGTAGTGCAGGCTAATAAAAATGCAATGTAAAATGTCTAATACTAATAAAGATCATTCTAAAATGTAAATAATTTAATTCAAGCACACTTTACTCAGAAGAATAAATTATATTAATATTAATGTTTGCAGTGAAAAACTTGATTTTATTTTATCTTTGAATGGCTCAGCTCAGCATCTAGTGTATACCGACTCACACTTTTAAATAGCATTTTATATAGATTTCCTTAGTCTAATACACTCTGTTCAGGTTGCAGAGCACTGGCTACCTTTGGCATTTTTGTAAATCCTGCTTATCAGACAAGTTCAGCTCAAGTTCTACCTACTTTCTGAGGCTTCCCTTCTTGGCCTCCCTTTCTCTTGAATGTGAGGTTCTTCTTTATCATATTAAGAGTGTCTTAGTCCTTTCGGGCTGTTATAACAAAATAGCATAAATGAAGTAATTTATAAACAACATAAATTTATTGCTTATGGTTCTAGAGGCTGGGAAGTCCAAGTCAAGGTACCAGCAGAGTCAGTGCCTGGTGAGAGTCTGCTTTCTGATTCAGAGACAGCACTTTCTATTATTTGTCCTCACATGGTGGAAAAGGCCAAGGGAGCTCTCTGGGGCCTCTTTTATATGAGCATTAATCCCCTTCATGAGAGCTCTACCCTCAGGACCTAACCACTTCCCAAAGGCATTACCCCTAATACTGTCACCATTGGTGGTTAGGTTTTGATATATGAATTTTGGGGGCTCACAGACATTTAGACTATAGCAGAGGGTAAGGTCTTGGAAGGCAATACTTCCTCATTTCTCACTTTCTCCTGTGCTCTCTTCCTTTTGAAACATTACCTTCAGTCATGTCTCTACCAATAACCACCTCCAATGCCTTCCCAGCCCGCAGCTATTTCCTAGGCACAGAAAGAAGCAAAGTGTTTATACACCTTTATGAACAATGAAAATTCAAAGAGTGAATTGGAAGGTAATCTGTTTGAGACATACTCAGATCCAACTGTGGGCTGCTGAGCAATATAAAAGGCTCACCAAGTTAAAGTAGGTGGAGATATTTCTGTGTGTGTGTGTGTGTGTGTGTGTGTGTGTGTTAGTATATGTCTGTGTGTGTGTCTGCATAAAAGGTAGCCACCAAGTAGTGAAGAATATAAAGGATCGTGGTCATCCCAATAAGAAAGTGGTGAATTTTACTTCCAAAATAAAATAGAGAATGATACATATTAACCCCTATCTGTTTTTAAGGGAGCTAGCAATCTTCTCCAGGTATTAATTTCATTTTGCGGATGAGAAAAACTGAGACTCAGAAATGCCAGCTAGTTTTCCTAATTACCGGACTCTGAAGTCTTCATTTTTTCTACCTCATAAGGTCACCTTATGGCCATCACTGTTACAATTGTACCACAGGTAATTTTATTTCTAATAAATCTAACCATGCTCCAGCACATATTTTGGAGATTTTGAAAAGTTTTGTCTCAAAGAAGTCTTTGAGTTATTTTTGTAGGCACATGTATGGGTAAGATAGACCCTAATTGATATTTTCTGTCAACATTTTGGTTCCCTGAGTGAACAAATAAGTCAAACAAGCTAGCTGACAAAATGGAGCCCCACCTGTCTGTGTGTAGGAGTAGCACAGACTCATATATTAATCTATTTTCAAAGTTGCAATTTGGGAGCAATGGAATGACTCATTAAAAATGCCCCCCATATATTTCTTCCCCTCACTACTGTCCCATTCCTCAAAATCCACACTCAGGGCAAAATCCAGTCCTTGTGCTCTTTCCAGGGAATGTGTTAATAAGGTTACAAGAGCTCCTTACCCTAGAGATGAAATACTTGAGGTTCCATGTGGTTAGCAAATACTCATTTTAAAGCTGCAGAACTGAGGCTATGATTGGGAAAGAACAATCGGAATAAGATTTATTCGAAAGTAGAAACAAGCTATGCAGCAAACTTCCAGGGTGTCAAACTTCAGAAACTCCTAAACAGTCATTTGGCTGCATCAGAATCTCCCAGGGGGCTTTTAAAAAATGCAGGTTTCTAGGGGGAAATAACTGCTAGAGACTTTGCATCAGTGGGTCTGGGGTAGAGTCTTGGAAACTGTTCTGAAAATAAACAAGCTAACAAACAAATCCAAAATAACTTTCCAGGTAATGGTAATAATAGTATCTAGATCCAAGTATCGTTATGAGGGTTAAACATTAATTTTTATTAACTACTTACACCACTTATCAGCACATAGTAAGCACTACAGGAATATTTATTTGATAAGATGATTCTAGATATTTTCTTGTAAGCCTCAACCATCATAATACAATAGTTTCCTTTCTATCCATTCCACTTTTTAAAACATTTCTCTGTATCTGGTACCAAGAATTTATAGTAGCTAAGAGCTTTAGCTTTTCTTAAGAGAAATAGGAATTTCCCTTAGCTTCTCTATATGTGTCTTTGTCTAGATTGGTTGCTAGTATGGGTTTTCTCATCTCCATTAATCACATGGAGCACTGAAGCACATGAAACACCCGCCTTATCCCAGACCATTGGATAGTGAATGGGGCCCAGGGCCAGAGTAGGGCCCAAATGTCCCCAGTCACCAGTTGGAGACTTCTGCTGCCTTATTAATGCCATCTCCATGATAGCCAGGGAGGCTGAATCAACCAAATGCAACCATATCAGTTTTACTGAGGCCTTAGGTTTTGAACACAGGAGGTCCATAATTCCCTTGTCCGCATTCGATGAGACACTAATACTCAGAAAGGATTTGGCTGCATTTTAAAAGAGCCTCACATGGTTTATCATTCTCCATCAGTGACACACAGAGTCTCTTAAGGGTGAGCAGGTAGGCTGAGCCCACCCCATGGGGAAATGACTTCGCGCATCACTTTGTTCTTCACTGCACCGCGAGAGTTGTTCGAACGCAATTCACTCATTCGGATTCAATGAGAAGAAATTAAAACTCAAAAATAAAACCAATCCTTATCTCTTTATGCCTACTCAGTGACTGTAGATGCTGGCTTTCATGGGTAATAGAGTCAAGCACCACTGCTACTGAATGCTGAAATTTATGGACTTCTCCATAGTCATTAATTAATAGTGTGCACACACAGAAAAATAACCAGGCAGAACACTTAGAAATGAAATTATTGCTGAAGCACTGACTACATAGTTTTTAAGTGGTCAGTCAGGTGAATAAAATGAATAATTGAATATGCTACACTAGCAGGCGGTGTGGACAAGCATCCCAACAGGTTTTTAATGCTCTCCGAAGAACAAATATCTTACACACGGATCTGAATTGATTTTATTCTTACCTACATGCCAAGGCCTTTTGGAGTTGTGTTTTCTCTGCGAGGGTTTAGAAGAGCCCCTGCTTCATGGTGTGCAATCTCATAAAGGATGCTTTTGGGAGTCCTTTACAGTAAGTAGCTGAAGACTTAATCTCAGTCTGAGAAACTGCAGAGAAGAAAAAAAGAATATGGGTTTAGCTATGATGGAAATTATGCTATATCTTGGCCCTCTTCTTACTGTTGCAAAATAATTTCTACGGGGAACTTTTCTTAGAAAATGCATGCCTTGTTGGGAGTATCTATTATCAGTTGGGGCTATGTCGATTTCTGACTATAATTCTTGAGAGAATTTTGATCCAAGTTTGAAAATATGGAAAAAAAAATTGATTCTGACTAGAGGAATGGGGGCTGAAATTATATTGCATTTTGAAACCAGCTTTATCTTTGGTTTCCTTTCATCCCTGTTCTTTCCTCTATCAACAAACTTTTTCCATAAAGATCAGATAGTAAATATTTACATCTTCGCAGTCTATATAGTCTTGCAACTACTCAACTCCATCATTGCTGTAGGAAAGCAGCCCTAGATGATGCATAAACAAATGAGTGGAGCTCACTGCAGTAAAACTTCATTTACAAAAATAGGTGGGGGGCTGGACTTGGCCCCCATGGCTTTCTGACCCTTGATCTACCTGCTTCACAGCCTCAGTGACACACCAGCAAAGGCTTGGAAAGGTTGACATTCCTGGGAGAGCAGAAGTGAAGATGTGATGAGGAAGATGAAGGGTGAGGAGCCTTTTTCAGCTTACTCTTCTTTGTCAGGGCTGCTTTCTCCAGCTGTGGCCTAGTGCTAACCAGAGGAGGGCATTGGAGAGTTATTTTACTTGGCTTGTCTTATAAATTGGAAGGCGTTTTCCCTATTCCTATTTCAGTCTATAGAGTAATTTTCAGTGAAAAGAATTGAAGTTAGAGCTCATATTCCCTAATATTTTGATGGTGTTCTTTCTCTGTTCCTTCTTTTCAAGGTCAGAGTCATTAGTCTGAAGGCCCTACACTTGGGGCAACAAAAACTTAGCCACCTGACTGATTTTTGTCACAACTCAAAGGAAAGATGGGGAGGAGGGTGAGAAGGACTGATATTCCCCAGGCAGAATTTGACAAGAACAGAAGGAAATGTTTTCTTCAGATGATGATCC
Source organism: Propithecus perrieri (assembly GCA_963574695.1). Lineage (NCBI taxonomy): Eukaryota > Metazoa > Chordata > Mammalia > Primates > Indriidae > Propithecus > Propithecus perrieri. Next base: position 5,319 of record CAUYRB010064245.1, on the reverse strand, counting down.
AAGGATGCGGTGAGCCCAGACATGAGGGTACTTGGGAAAGCATGCCAGAGGCCTCTGCTGAACGCATTTGGATTGCACAGGTTTGCCAGATCCCAAAGCTAATTAGGACTAGGCAAAAAGAAGCTCAGCATTCCTCAGCCTGGCTAGTCCCCTTAAGGTAATGCTTCTTTGAAGTCTGAGAATATCCCATTGTTTATTTAAGCTTCAGCTCTCAGCTTTTTCCAAAAGGATTTGAATGAGCTTAAACATTAATCAAAATACAAAGTAAGATTATTAGTAATGAGGCAAAGCCAAGCCTATCCAAATAAATAAAATTAAATAAATGTTGCCAGAGGTGGAAGATAAGCTGATTGCTTCACTGAGTAATGGATTTGGCACCAGTGTAAGACTATTACCTGTGATAACCCTGGAGGAGGACAGAACCCAGGAACAGGTATCGTGGAAGACATTGTGTCAAATTGCAGGGTTGGCCAATTACAGGGTTGACCAACATTCCCCACCCCCCCACACCATGCTGGGATTCTTTTTTATTTTAGGTGGAATTTTATGTAAATAAGTATCAATTTTAGGGGTCGGTGGTGGAAAATCAGACTTGACTCCTAATGGTGCATGTGGAAGTGGAAGGGAAATCTTAAATTCACTTGCATTAGCAGATTTGGGAGGGAGGGTGTGTAACTAAATGTGCCTCAGATCCTCCTTTCCCTCCTGGGGGATGGCTACCTCTGTCAACAGGCGACTGCCCAAATAGCCAAGGTATTGATTCTACTCCCTCCACACCTTGCTGCTCACCTTTGGAGTGTGAGACATTCAGCCTTCTTCACCTTCTTCATCCCATTCCGGGGAAAGCTAAGCAGATCCTGGAGTGCTGTTATTTAAGACACAAGAAAAATTGTACTGAAGTGTGTGTGTGTGTTGAATGTCAGTGAATTTAGGAGCAACAACAGAAGCCTATGGATATTTCTAGACTTTAGGGTGAAGTTTGGGCAATTTCTCAAGTCATCTTTCTCACTGTTGTAGCCTTCAGTGGAAATGTGATGGATCTTTGGCAAATCCATCTGAGAATACTCTACCAATGAGTTTGGAGGGAAACAACTAAAATTCACTGAGCCAGGCCAGATCACAAAGGCTGGGATTGGTTTTCATACTATTAAAAAACACACTCAGACTTACTTATCATCGAACCAGAGCAATCATGAGATCAAGGGTACTGATGAGGGATGAGACTCAGAAATGTCTTAGGAAAACTATAGAAGGACTCAGCTAGTGCTACACTACTGCCTTACAGCCCCCTACCCACTGCTACTCCCCAGCTCAGTGCCAGAAAACAACAACATTTAGTTCTTGCTCATGCATCTCTGGGCCAGCTGAAGTTTGTTTGATCTGATCTGGGTTCCAGTGAGCTTGGACTTCAGGCCTCAAATTGAGGTCAGGTTCTGTGGTTCTTCTATAAGTAGTAGGTGATTTGGGAACTTTCTTTCATGATGGTCATAGAAGTGCAAGAGAACAAGTCCATTCCTACAGGCATATTTCAAATCACTATCTATTTCAATTCCACTAACATCTTATTATCTAAAACAAGTCACATGGCCAAGTCCAAGGTCAACAGTCAGGAAAGTACATTCTGTCTATTATGAGCCCACAGCAAGGATGTGGAAGAATAATATCACAAGGGAGTGAAAAATTGGGACCAATAATTCTGTCTGCTCCAGTGGCATTCCTGCATTCATGGGTTCTGCAGTCTATGTGGAGAGAGCAAATTGCTTCATTGGAAAAACCCAAATCAGAGACCTACAGCTTTCTGTAATGTTTTAGGCCAGTGAAAGCTGTGGCCGGGGAATCAGGTCATCACCTAAGGATTCACTGCATGGTCATATAAATATATTCTTAGTATAATACACTTCCTTTCACTGTCTATTTTTAGTTGAGTATCAGGACTACCTGAGGGTGCAATATAACATGGCAGGCTGGAGGTTTCCACGTGCCTTATATATGCTTTTAAAATCTTTCTCTTCCTGTTTTGGTCCTCAAAGCTAGGAACCAGAAAACTAACTTACTTTCTTTCTTTCTTTCTTTCTTTCTTTCTTTCTTTCTTTCTTTCTTTCTTTCTTTCTTTCTTCCTTCCTTCCTTCCTTCCTTCCTTCCTTCCTTCCTTCCTTCCTTCCTCCTCTTTCTTTCTCTTTCTTTCCCTTTCTTTCTTTCTTTCTTTCTTTCTTTCTTTCTTTCTTTCTTTCTTTTCTTTTCTTTTCTTTTCCCTTCCCTTCCCTTCCCTTCCCTTCCCTCTTCCTTTTTTCTCCCTTCTCTTCTCTTTGTTTTCTTTTTTCACAGAGTCTCACTCTGTCACCCAGGCTAGAGCACAGTGGCATCATCATAGCTCACTGCAACCTCAAACTCCTAGGCTCAAGTGCTCCTCCTGCCTCAATCTTCTGAGGAGCTGGGACTACAGGCATGTGCCACCACACCCAGATAATTTTTCTATTTTTTGTAGAGATGGGGGTCTCACTCTTGCTAGGATGGTCTTGAACTCCTGGCCTGAAGTGATCCTCCCACCTCGGCCTCCCAGAGTGCAAGGATTACAAGCATGATCCACTGTGCCTGGCCTGGAAACTGTTTCTTTCTGTTAATGAAACTAATATGCTCCTTTCTTTTGACAGTTTTTGCTCTGTGAATACCTTATTTCCATCTTGGCTGGGACTTTCAGAATGCTTATGGATGGCTCTGGAACTTAATTATTATAGCCTTTCTCAGCCATGACTATTTTAATAGAATTTCTCTTTTCCCTCTTTACTTTGTAACTTTTGTGTTTGACTAGATGGATTTTAGTTTTACTGTTACTGAACTTTCATTGAAGGCTGCCTTGATTCATTTTTGAAAGCTGACAAGCAAAGAAGGAATGGAAGAAGGGAGGGTGGGAAGAGAGAATGAGTGAGAACAGAGAATCAGTGAAAATAAGAAGGAAAAAAGAAAAGGAGGAAGGACGGGGCAAAGAAAAAGAGGAAGGAAAGAGAAAAAAGACTCAAATTAATATAATTTCTTGTCCCTTTGTTGAATAATGTTGGGATCAGGCATATTTTTTTTTGCTCCCAATATTAAACAATATTGAGAACAAGCAACAATAACTTAGTTCCTAGAAGATACTTGCTCTTGGAAGATAATATTAACAGCCAACTAAATCAGCTTACACATCAAGACTAATCGCTTGCTCATCAAAACTTTCTTCAGGGTCCTCATATTCCTGTTCCCACCAATCCAAAGCTATAATGGCACCAACTCTGGCTTGTAAGACCCACCTCAGACTGATCTATGACCTTCTGTAGATATCGTCTCTCATTTGCTCCCTTGACCCTTTCGAGATGGTGTTCTCCATTAGTGCAGCAGGTGTAATAAGCTTAGCTTGAATAGATTGACAAATTTGTGGTCTTTAAGGAATGCATTTCGCAACAGAAAAAGTGTTTTTTATTTGTAAAGATCAGCAATTGTGTTGTATATTTATATACCTGTGTAAGCAACAGAACACAGTCTAGCAGTAACTTAAAATTCTACCAACTTTGTCAAATATATCTGTCATCTCTGATTTTTATAGGAAAATACAAATATAACAACTAAAAAATTAAAAAAGAAATTAATTAAAATGTATGATGATTAATAAATTATATTTACATAACTAGCTAGTCAGTTTGAAATAGTTTAACCTAAAAAGGATGAGTCAAGAAATCATAAGTAAAGTCTTCTTCAGTGTTTTTAGTTAAAGAGCATGGTGACCAACTGTACCTGTGATTGACTTCCTTCCTCCCTCCAAGAGAGTCATCGAGTGAGCCGTGCTCTTGTCTCTGCTTATATCCCTCTCCCTCCGTGCATTATATTCAGTCAGTAGAGTCTGTGGCAGGCTGTGTGACCTGAACTGTGGACCCTATTTGGGTCAGAAATATCATCTATGTGTTGATGTCTGTGTCACCATTGTTGTGTTTGGGAGGATGGTGGATTCAGATATGACAGCCATCAGGTGATCCAGTTAACAGGTAACCAGAACATCCAAAGCTTCTCACCCTCTTTTTCAACTTAATATTTTAGAGATGTGATTGGTGAGTTCTACCATTGGTTTCAGTTTTAAAATGGCCCTACATTGCTATTTCTTAAATTAATTTCTCACATTTATCATTTCAACAAGATATGCTGTGAGAGGATCCTTCCTGCATGTGTTCTTTATTAATGATGGTTTTTGTGTTGCACTTTCCACCTTCCCATTTATCTAATGTCCAAGTGTCAAGGGTGTGTCAAGGCTTCAAAATGTTTAACCCTATGGTGGCTTTTAGAACCAACTGATCTGAAGTAGAAGCTGTCCCTGAAGAAAATTTGGGTGCCCCAGTTTTAAAACGGTGAAACAATCAAAGTCCAATGACCAAAATATGTAATAATTTTTGCCAATTAAGGAGAGAAAAAGAAAGAAAGAAAGAGAGAAAGAAAGAAAGAAAGAAAGAAAGATAAAGAAAGAAAGAAATAGAAGTTATCTATACTGAAGATAACATTTGTATATTGCCAGTCTCTTTAAAAAGGTGTTAATAATCAGCAGAGAGAGAGGGCAGGCTTCCATCTAGAAAAATATAAACCCTTCCTTCATAGTCCAGATCAATTATTCAATAAGCAAACATTTATGAAGATGTCTATATGCCCAGCATTGAGAGAGTTATCAGAATGTCTCATTCCCTCAAAGTTCCTTCTGTTGCTCCAATAGGGGGGAAGAATGCAATGGAAAATAACTGGATAGTGAATGTGAATTGAATGGTTTAATATTCAAGACATGGATTCCTCATTCACTCTCCAACCAAATGTAAGGAGTTGGGATATTAGCCTTATGTTGTTCTAATTTTTCCTGAGAACTCATACCAATAAGCACTTACTGGGAAGTTTTTATGAGGCAGGAGCTCTGCTATGTGCTGGGATGAGCATATGGACTTTTACAAATATGGACAAGATGCATTTCTTGCCCTCAAAGTGTATATACACTAATAAAGGAGAATAAACATTGACCTGTAATATATAGAATGGTCAGATTTGGAGGACTTTACTAATTTTTTTTTTTTTTTGAGACAGAGTCTCACTCTTTTGCCCAGGCTAGAGTGAGTGCCGTGGCATCAGCCTGGCTCACAGCAACCTCGAACTCCTGGGCTCAAGTGACCCTTCTGCCTCAGCCTCCCGAGTAGCTGGGATTACAGGCATGCGCCACCATGCCCGGCTAATTTTTTCTATATATTTTTAGTTGTCTGATTAATTTCTTTCTATTTTTAGTAGAGACGGGGTCTCGCTCTTGCTCAGGCTGGTTTC
>CAUYRB010064243.1:0-14774 GCA_963574695.1 Propithecus perrieri | reverse complement strand
TGTCAATTTTCCACTCTCATTAGTTATCTAAATTTTCATGCTAATGTGAAACGGAATTGTAATTATTTCTTTGCAAATCTCCATGTCATTTTGTTTTATATAGGTTGGGCTATAAATTGTCTTGCGTTTCCTTTTTTTTTGGACTGGATTTTAAATGCTTGGTGAATAAAAACTATTAGATTTTATCTGAATCTCCCTTGCAAGGTGTAGCATTGTGGCTTAGGTAGAATAAATACAAAATGATTCAATGGAAACAAACGCGCTTCTTAGAGAAGTGTATAGATTGATTTAAAACGTCAGGGAAATGTGATTTTTTTCAAAAATCCCGTGTTAACTTATCTCTAGGGGTGACGTATCTGTCGCTCTCATCAGAATTAACTAGCAGCAAATACTTATGGAGAACGTTAGAGTTTAAGAATGCTTTGGTATCTTACTTAATTTTAAGTTTCTTTATTAGCTTATAAATAGATACTATAGTTCCAGTTTACTGTTCTGTTTTATTACTGTCATTGACATTTTTTCAGACTAGAGACAAATTTTTATTTTTTATTTATTTATTTATTTTTTTTGAGACAGAGTCTCACTCTTTTGCCCGGGCTAGAGTGAGTGCCGTGGCGTCAGCCTAACTCACAGCAACCTCAAACTCCTGGGCTCAAGCAATCCTCCTGCCTCAGCCTCCCCGTAGCTTGGACTACAGGCATGCGCCACCATTCCCGGCTAATGTTTTCTACATATTTTTAGTTGTCCAATTAATTTCTTTCTAATTTTAGTAGAGACGGGGTTTCGCTGTTGCTCAGGCTGGTTTCGAACTCCTGAGCTCAAACAATCTGCCCGCCTCGGCCTCCCAGAGAGCTAGGATTACAGGCATGAGCCGCGCCCGCCACAAAGAGTCAACTTGAACAGGCTAGAGGAAGAAGCCCAGCACTCAGAATTTCACTGGATATATGTATAGTTCTGTTTCCTGTTTTGCTTAACTTACTTTTCCAGAAACATACTTCAAAAAAAAAAAAAAAAGAATAGCCATTTTAAATTGCAAAATGTCCTGTTTTCTGTTGTTATGCTCTTGGAGAATTTTAAGAAGAGCCTAAAAGAAGAAAAAATAGTTTCTGTGAAAACAAATAGAATATTCTCAAATATCTGCCAAAATATATTTTCTGAGGGAGAAGAAAATACAATAAAATAGTTATTTATTGAGAGCTTATGATGTGGTTGGCACATGAGCTAATATAATCTTCACAGCAACTTTAAAAAGTGGGGGATATGTTTTTTAAAAAAATTTCATAAATGAGGAAAAGCAATTTAGATAGGTTTCATTACTAGTCCAAGGTCACACAGATAGTGATTGGTAGAGTCAGGATTTGAATGCAGGTCTTTCTGACTCTTAAACCCATGTTCTTAAACACTGTAGTACCACAAACTATCTCCTCCCGCACCATGAAGTGTTTTGCTTTGGAAATATTAATAACTGTTTAGATGTGGCAAAAAAGAAAACAAGAGTTAAAATAATTTATTAATTTTTGTCTGTAATTTTTTAGTCCATATCTTTTCCCCTTAGAATGAAATTGAAAGATCACCTTGAGGTTAGTGTGGAATTAGAAGACAGGCAATGGAAGATGTCTTCCTGTTTAGAATATGTAGAATTAGTAACCAAAGCGTTCTCTAAAGTGAAATATATTTCCCATTGCTTTCATGGGAAGCAAAATAGATACAATAAACTCCAAGAATGGTACTGAAGAGTTTGTGGGGTTCACATTTATGGCACTGCCTAAGTTTAGCAGCTTCACCTTTATAATTTTTGTAAAATAAAATGAGATGTGCACAATTAGATGAAACAAAAATAGATCATTAAAAATTTTAGTGGTAGCACACAATGAGAACTAAAATTCAATGGTAAATGATAAGCTATGAAGAGTGTTTGATTTCCTCAACATGCTTCTGCTATATTAGTTTATTCTCAGTCTTTTCTTTGTTCATGACAATTTAAAAAAATGGACAGCCCCTTTGATTTAAGCTAATTATGCAATTTCCCCAACAATTATGTTTCTACATGATGGTTTTTTTGTTGTGTTGTTGCAAGATCTCTCCCCTTCAAAATTAAATACCAAGTGTTGTTATGCTTATTTAAAATTTAATGCAAGTGTTTGAAGTTGGTAGTTAATTTTATCATGTAGAAATAAAATTACTCTTGTCAGCACCTATACGTGAAAAATTTTGTTAGGACAATTTAATTATTTTAAAAAACAGTTCATTCAAAGGAAAAGATTGATTTGTTAAAATGATAAATCTAAGGCTTGTCCCATTAGCTGTGCTTCTGTGCCTATGGTTTTGTTCTCTCAGAACCTTTTGCACATATCCCTGTCTAAGTTTCATTCATCTCTCCACCTCTTTCCCTTTCATTTCTGGAGTTTTTCCTTTTGGTTGCAGTGTACTCTTTACTCTTAGCAAACTTTGCTCCTTTACTGCTTTCCTTTTATTCTCTCCAAGATATCAAGAAAGAACCTTCATTACCTGTGTTGTCAACTCACAATTCTCTTGTTTCTCAAGGGGCAGTAGAATTTTGCGTTCTAGTGACAAATACAATGATATCTTTTCAGATCTCATCCTGAATTTGATACCAGTGACTTAACATCTTCATTCAAACTTTCTCTTCCTTAAGTTCAGTAACGTTGTATTTTTAAAACCTCTTTCTACCATTTTGAACAATTATTTGTCTCTTTTTATGAATTCATTTCTTCGTTCACCATGTAAATACAGGCAATCTCCAAAGTGAGTTCTGTATGAGTTAGGAGTTTTTAGTTAGGTTGTAAAATTAGGGGCTGAAAATAGTGGCTTACCCTTCTAGAAATTCTTCTTTCCCAGAAACCAAGTTTCTAGTTAGTCTGGAAACTCTCCTATGTCATCACAGAGACAGGTCTTTGAGCTTCACCATCCTCACCACTGGTTAGTGAAGAAAGAGGTGTGTTTGATGGGCAATGATCAAGTTTCTGTCACAATCTGTTTGTTCGAATGCTGGCTACCTGATCAGAAATGATCACTGTTTATAATTGGTGAGTGGAGTGGGCCTATTATACAATAAAAACAGTGATTTATTTGTACTATTTATTAAGGACCTACCATGTGTCAGGCATTATGTTGTTTTCACATATATTATCACAAGTAGTGCTATGACTGTTTTAAAGAGGAGGAAAATGAGTCAAAGAGATTAGAGTCAACCTGTTTAAGGGAAATCAGATAAAAAGTAGCCAAGGTAGGGTTTGAATTCAGCTTCATCTCCAAAGCCTATTGTCTTTTTCATTATACATGGCTCATACTGACTCTTCATTCATACCCATATTCTTTTGACCAATAATCATTTAGACTACTCTAGTTTGATGTCATAATTTCTTATGGCATTAACATTGGACTATTTAAAATGATAAAGTTGTCTAAATTTAAATTTGGCTGCAGTGAGAATTATTAATTGATTCAAACTTGTTATCAAGACACCTCGAGATCACCAGGTAAGTTGGTAGTGTGGGAGGTGGTTAAATCTCAACAACGTGTAGGAGTAATAGTAATAGTGACAGAAATAACTCAGACTTAACTCTGTGATGTCCCCCACCTGAATAACATAGGATCTCAGCTCTCTCCAGAGCCTCCTGCCCAAGTATTTCTAGGATTCCTAAACAAGTCCACCCCACAGGACATTGTCTTTGCTTTGGTAGGAACCACTGCAAGTACACTAGACTTCTTGCAATGCCAAAGTTTCAGAGTGGTTTCTGGTGAAGTGAGCAAGGATGTAGTTGGATTTTTCTTTTAGGAATGAGTGATGAGAAAAATAAAGGGATCTCCCATTTCTAATTTCTGTCCCAAATCTTGAAATTTACTTCACCTTTTTACAGAGGAATAAGAGAGGCCAGGTGCAAGAGGCCAGGAATGCTATGTTAGCTTCTTCCTTATGGAAAGAAACATCAAAAGTGAAGAGGAAACATTCCTTTGTTCCCCTTCCCTGCTACTGCCTTGCTTCGGTTTTGTCCCTTTTAATTTTATTGTGCTACTGGAGAACTCAAGCAGTGTGTGTGATACATTATCATATATGCTTTTTCTTGAAAAGCTCTTTTAGAATACCTGCAGCCTCTCTGTTCTCCATAGGACTTAGGCAGGAGTCCAGTAAGGACTAAGCTAGGAGAAAAATTAATGTGATAGTTGCTGTGCTGTCAGAATTAATCTTTTCCTTCTTCCGACTTAGCTTTTGTGCTGCATTGTGCTCTTTGTTTCTGGATGCTGCTTCCTTAGTTGGACTCTCTACCAGGGCACTCATTGGTCTTCCAAGAATTAGACTTCAGGTGGGCTTGTCTCGCCAGTTTGTTCTACATGTGCCCACGTGTACCAATTACATTGACAATCTCCTTGATGTGCTGATTAGGTTTAAAAATTTGCAAAAAATAAAATGCTCAAGGTTGGGATGGGCCTATAGCTGTACTTTTTAGACAACTTGCAATCATTTTCACTCCCATAGCTTCAGCTATCTTCTCTATGTAGATGACTTCTAAGCTCAAGTCTCTATCCCCGCCCTCTTTCCAGCTGCCTGCAGGATATCTCCACACAGCTGTCCCTCTGTGCTAGCTGCCTCCAAGCAGAGGGTTTTCCAGCACAATTTCAGCCTTTCCAAAACTGAACTCATCAACTCTTACCTGTTCTTCTGGCAACATGTTATTTCCATTGGGATTCTCTTTTATTAATACTTAAAGATATAATCATCCTAGTTGCCTAGGTCCAAGGCATTCTGTTTATCTGGAATATTGTTACCCACGATATTTGTTGTCAAAGTTTTCCTTTCAGGATCTAACTCAATTTCATCCTCCTGTATCTCTTCAGTCAAAATGAATTCCCTTTCCCTATATTCCTACAGCACTCTATGCTTCTTTAAGGTATTGATGCAATCTCCTTTATATTGTTTTGTACCTCCTGATTTGCTTACAGAAGTAAATCAAATGAGTACCTACTATATATTCAGTGTTCTATATGTTTTTATTTAATCAGCATACAATCTAGTTTACAGATGGGAAAATTAAGACTGTTTCCTTATCTGTAAAAGAAACAACTCCAAAATCTTAAATTCTTAAATACCTGTAGTGTCAAGTATAATGAATACCAGTGTAATAAATGTATTTTTATTTCTGTATTCTAGCATAGTGTTTCATATACACTAATTACTCAGTGTTTGTTGAACTGAAATAAAATGCAATTCAAATTTCATAAAAATCTTTAGAGTGCCCATTTTGTACAAAGTGCATTTTAGAGATTACAATTTTGGCTGCTATTTTTATCCTGCATTTTTATAGTCATAGAGGGTAAAGGCAAAAGATTTATCATCCTTTATTCCTCCCCAGACCACTGGAGGGAAGTAAACAGCAGTTATCAGTTATCAGCAATATACCCTGATATCATTTGTCAAGATGAAGTTCCACAAAACAGGAAGAGAAGAGATATCATTATCAACCAGTAAAGTATCCAGTGGGTGCCTATTGCCTATTTAAACATGCCTTATAAACTGTAGGACAATTTATAGGTATGTGATAGTCTCTTTACTTTGGTGACTATTAACTAGTACCACCGCCATTACTATATGACTCTATGCTAGTCCTATAAAAGTGCAAAAATAAATGTATTCTGTAAATTAAAGTCTACTTTCTATTAAAGTAGACTCTATTAAAGTGGTGACAAAGTATATCAGATAAATCTCCCAAGGAACATAATTGTAACAATGTTAGGTTTATTAACTTGCTGTAACAACAGAGGAACCAGGGGCCTCTCCTAAGAGAAAGTAGGGAAGGACTTTTTAAAATACGGTATTTGGGATGATTCTAAAGAGGAACCAGGGGAGTGGAGATCAGCTCTGGATTGATTATCACAGCCATCTTTGTTCAGGATGTGGGAGGAACAAAGCTGGGCTGGGGAAGTCACTGGTAAGAAGGCAGCGATAAAAAAAAAAAAATTAAAAACCATGTAAATATTCACAATAGATAAGGCGTAGAAGCAATCCAAGTGTCCATGGATGGATGAATGGTTAAATAATTGTGGTATATACACATAATGGAATATCATTCAGCCTTCGAAAGGAAGGAAATTCTGACATATGCTACAATATGGATGAAACTGGAAGACACTATGCTAAGTGAAATAAGCCAGATACAAAGAGACAAATACTTCATGAATTTACTTACATAAGGTACCTAGAGTAGTCAAATTCATAGAGACAGAAATGCCAGGGGTCAGAGGTGGTGGGTGGATGGAGATAGCGAGTTCGTGTTTAATGGGTATGAAGTTTCAGTTTGGGAAGATGAAAAAGTTCTGGAGATGAATGGTGATGATGGTTGCACAACAGTGTGAATGTACCTAATACCACCATGCTGTACACGGAAAATGGTTAAAATGGTAAATTTTATATTATGTATATTTTACCACAATTAAAAAAATAAAAAATATGTAAAAAAGCAGTGATCTCTCAAAAAGGAGAGGGTTTATGTGTCTTTGGCTATGTCCTATTAGAAACATTGTCTTATTATTTGTGGAGGGAAAGATTAAAAAAAAAAAATAGAAACATTGTCTTAGATTCTGTTAGAAACATCACAGTGTGATTACCAGCAGTGCTGAGAAGCAGACTCAGAAGCTTGTTTTCTTGAAAACTACAAAGTTAGGATAAATGTGTAATGTGTCTGAAAACCCTTTATCTGAATCTCTGCATCTGAGTTGGAAATTGAAGCTGCTCTTCTGTGTCAAAGTGACCCACAAACTCAGCTTCTTTAAGCAAGAGATGTTCCATTTTCACTGAAATGACTTCAAACAGCAAAGTTTCTGATAGTCTATAGAGAACAAGATTTCTTGGTACTATGTCCTTGATGTTAATTAACATAAGTAGTTTTTATAGATTCACAACAAAATTGACAAAGCAAAGTTTCTGAACAGAGTAATGTGGCTTTGAAATAAAACCAGTTAAGAAAGGAAAAGGGACAGAATGATTGAGTCCACTGTGGGATCAGGCTGCTTTCAGATTCTGGGGCCCCATACTTTTGTATCTGTCCTCCCTCTTATATACTTGGTTTGGATTTGTAAATTTGATGTATATATTACTGTACTTTGGGACATTAATCTTTAAGATTATCAGTACAATGATCTTACACACAAAACAAACTACAAATCTCCTTACATTATAACACTATTTACTTAAAAGTTATGTTTATTGTTATAAGGAAAGTACATCACTATATTTGAATAAAAGTTGGTTTCCAAAATGTCCACACATAATTTTAACCACCCGTTATTTAAAAATTATGATCATAAATTTTCAGGATATAAGTTTTTAAATATAAACACTATCGTTGAAGTTGTAATTTGTAATTTTAAAACTAGTCAATGTTCCAGTAGTAAAGTTGAAAACAAAAGGTGTTCTTTGAGAATGGAGAATATTGAAAAGTCCAGCTGATGAAAGTTTTACACTTTAACTGCTTCTACTTCCTATGAATCAAATTTAAAACTGAGAAAAAACTAAAGAAGAAATACCATTTCTTATAAAGTAGGCTACAAATGAGTAAAAAGCTATTAGCAAAACAATGTGACTCATCAGGCAATGCAGTTACATTATATACACATTGTGCATAATAAAAATCTTTTAACACATTTTGATGAACCTTCAAGGAGAGTTTCTCTGGGCCCTGGCGAGGTGGTGGGTTGGGTACACCAAAGAAGTAAAAGGTGAAATCCAATACACTACAGTATCCTTAAAGCTCTGATAAGGCAACAAACTTTCCCTCCCACAAAACCAGCTCACCAGGTAGGCATTACTAAACGATGGACTACAAGCTGTGTAATTAGTGGCAATATAGCTTTCGGCAAAATATATCGAGAAGGCTGAATCAACATTTGTGACAAAGTTGCACTCTGCACACAAATTTGCTACTGAATAGCCAAGATTTAAGAGACTCAGGAAATCTGACACTCCTGAGCCCACGGTCCCCGGTTGGTGGTGGCCACCTCCACTCCTGGATTGGAAGAGAATAAAGATTTTTTTTTTCTTTCTATTTTTTGGAGAGAGTCTAGCTCTGTCACCCAGGCGGGAGTGCAGTGGAGCCACCATAGCTCACTGTAACCTGTTCTCCTGGGCTCAGGCGATCCTCACCCGCAACACTCCCCCGCCCCCGACTCCCTCAGCCCTTGAGTAGCCAGGACTGCAGGCATCTGCCACCCTGCAGGGCTAATTTTTATTTTACTTACTTATTTATCTTTAGTAGAGACAGGGTCTTGTCTTGCTATATTGTCTAGGCTGGTCTGGAATTCCTGGCCTCAGAGATCCTCCTGCCTTGGTCTCTCAAAGTGCTGGGATTACAAGCATGAGACACCACCCCTAGTCAAAAGATACTTTGATCAAAACCACAGCAGACGACAGAGTAGACAGAGCTGTTTTAGTTCATTTTAATGTAGTTTGCTCCATAGATCTGTTATACCAAGATGAGATTTGACTATGAGAACTTTTAAGGCTAGAGTAGAAAATTATTACCACTGACACCTAATAGCTGAACTGAAACACAGACCACATTCCATAAGAAATAAGGGATAACCCTTTGCCAAATGAAGGAAAGTAACCAATTCTGAACACCTAATACGTGCTAAGTGATCTTTCAGACATCTCCTTTAAAGATTTCTACATGATCTGATGATACTGGAAGTGGTCTTCTAGCCTGAAAAAAGCAAAACACACCGCCTTTCGGTGCCGAGTAAAAAAAATACCCGGTGTGTGGAAGAGAGGGCCAGGTAAGTAAAAAAGAGGAAAAAGAAGTAAAAAAGGAAAGATATATTTGAAAAAAAAATCATAAATAGATAAATCTATCTTTTTCGATCAACCAGAGTAAGAATTCTTTTTCCATTGCGCAGCTCGCAACTAACTGAAACTCAGGAAGTAACTCCTGGAAGCAAACTAACTTAGCAGTGAAAAAAACATGCGCGTCCAGTAACATCCGAAAAACACGTGGCGGGGGTGGGGATCCGGTGGCAACAGTAGGTGAGACTCTAAGTCCCATCATCCCATTCGGCAGCCAAGCCGGGCTGCTCAGGGCGAGCCGGCGCACAGGATGCTGGGACCTGTGGTTTCCGCTGCTGCGCCTCCCCGCGGGTTTGCGACGTTTAGCGACTATCGCGCCTGCGCCAGCGCCGGCTGCGAGCCTGGGGCCGTGGCCGCTGGTGCCGGGTGATGCTAGGCGGCTCCCTGAGCTCCAGGCTGTTGCGAGGTGTAGGTGGGAGTCGCGGACAGTTCCGGGTGCGCGGTGTCCGCCAAGGTGGCGCAGCCATGGCGGCAGGGGAGAGCATGGCTCAGCGGATGGTCTGGGTGGACCTGGAGGTGAGTGAGGTCAGCGAGGGGTGAGGGAAGGAGAGTGAAGTTTCGCGCGTGAGACCGAGTAGCAGAGCCTGGCCTGGGAGAGCTGTAGGTGTCTGGGTCTCAGATGTGGCAGGTGAGCGCGGCCCGACAGTCGGCGGCGGCGCTGGGCAAGTCCGGAGGCAGGAGTTCTGCGGGTGTTGGGGACCGTGCGGGGCTGTGGGGTTTCTTTTCAAAAGGAAGGAGTCATCCTTGTGGCTCCCTCTCCTGCCTACCTCCTCTGCCCAGGTGTGGACTTGCCTAACGCTCTGATGTCTGGGGGCTTAGGGTCACAGTGGTGGGGGTGGGGACAGCGGCTCTGCTCCCCTCCTCCCCCCTACAAAACCTTAAAGAGCCCTAGATTGTTGAGGCTAGACAGGACTCCGGAGATGACTCAGCCTTACTCGTCATTCCAAAAGTGACAAAATTGCTGCCCAAAGGAGGGTTCAACTCATTCAAGGTCATGCTGTTAGTGAGGGTCTGAGTTGGGACCGGAGCCCAGTTTTGATCTCTCCAGGTTTTCCATAGTAAAACCAAGGGCTCCCCTTCCCTTGAGCCTCTGTTTTCTCCTATATGAAATGAAAGTAATAGCAGCACTTTCTCCATTAGATTCTGATGAAGATCAAGTGGTGTCATTAATATGAAAACTTCGTAAACTCTCTAGAGATACAGTGTTGTTCGAGTAAACTCTCTAGAGATACAGTGTTGTTCGATATCTAACTTCCAAAATTGAGTGCTGTCAGCACTCAATTTTACTTGCTTTGCATCTGTCCCAGAGGAGACTCACAGTGCTTGACAAATAGCAGGCTCTTGGTAAATATTTGTTGAATAAATGAGGACTCAAGTTTAGTATTAATACTTTGAGTAGTTGCCCAAGGAGCATTATTGTCTCTTCTATTTTGGCTATGGGATATAAACTGAATACGCTTGAGGGAATTCCTGTTAAATAAACTTGGGTAAAATAGGCCAGAAAGGTGGTTTTGTGTGTATTATCTATTTATTTTTATTGCAGATGACAGGATTGGACATTGAGAAGGACCAGATTATTGAGATGGCCTGTCTAATAACTGATTCTGATCTCAACATTTTGGCTGAAGTAGGTGATGCCATGTAATACAGTTATACTGTTTAGAGGGCTTTGGGAATCTAAAGGTCATTTTTTCCAGTCTATTTATTTAAAAAATAAGAAAACTGAAGTCTATATATGTAGATTAAGGTCCAAAGTAATGTGCTAAGTTGTGGTCAGGTTGGTACTAGAACCAAAGTAATATATCTCACAGCCTAGTTAATTTTTCAATTAACCATGCCAGAAATTTACTCTGGCATTTACTGAGAGCTTACTGTGTGCCTGGTACAATTCTGAGTGCTTTACATGTTTTTGTTCTTTATCCTCACAACAACTATAAGTTAGGTACTGTTACAATGCTCATTTTATAGATGAGGACATTTGAGCATAGAGATGTTGGGTCATTTGCCCAAGGCCACCTGGCTAATGTAGTTTAACTAAGGCAGTCTCAGTAAAGTGCTTCTAACCATTAGTACAGCCAACTGTTGTCCCATCAGATTTGGTGACTCATGCTGAAGTTTACATCTTTATGTCGTAACTTTGACTTCAGTTTGACTGCATATATACAATTCTGCCTTTTCAGCTAGGACATGTGATTTTTCTAGATCTATATTAAAATTTTAGAATTTCTGTTGATATGCATCCATAAAGTGTTCTCTTATTGACAGGTTGGGCATGATTAAGGTTTTTACATGCTGCTTTTGACTGAAACATTTAGCAAAACAAATAAAACACACTTGTTGCATTTCAGCCACTCATGAAACATTTAATAAGTATGTGACAATATCAGATTGGTAGGGGATGGAATCCCCGACCTTGAATAATTCTGTTTTATACTGTCAGCAGTATTCAGAGTCATTAAGAAACTCTAGAATAGAAACAAAGTAGGGATGTTTGTGGAAAAGAAAGTCTTGTTACATTAAGTTCCGAGAGGGTATGGCTGATGTGTTATTGGCACTGGGATAAATTTCATAAATCTACAGTTAAGACTTGCATTTATTTTGCTATGTACGTGAAAGAGGTGAGAAGGTATTTACAGATGAATTGCTGCGTTTGTGGAGTACCAGGCTTATCTTTCTGACACGTGAGCTGGAGGAAAATTCCGAGACTTTGTATTTGTCATCATAACAACTTTTTTTTAGACTTTATATAAATAAAGCGCTGAGTTTTAGGTTTGGTTGTTCTTTCTGTTACTTGGAATTTATTGGAGATGAATAGTGAAGAGAAGCGTCTTTATTTTACCAGCCCTACTTACCCTTGGCTGAAGAAGAGTTTTTCCTTTGGACTGTTGATATAATGTGAAATACTGACAGTTTAATGGATCAGTAGGTTGATATGTGCCCTGGAGGAAATTTGGGTATGTATTCACACAGCTGCAGATGAGTGCAGCATTTGTAAATAGACTAAGTCAGACGAGGATAAAGATGTTAAAAAAAATGCTTAAGGGCTGTCAGTTTTGTGGTAAATATGTTTTATTCTTGTATACGAGTATAAGGAAATGTTTTATCCTGGTAGAAGAACAAGCATCCTACTCCGAAAATTTTTCTGTAGGTATAGTCCCTTGGTTTGCCAAACTGGGATCTAGAGTAGATTATATAATATTAGATTTATAGTAGTAGTTTGCTTTTTTCCCATAATTGTTAGACCTTTTTTTTTTCCTACAATAGGAAGTTTTTTTTTTTTTTTTTAAGTATGTTATGAGAGCACGTTTTTTGTTTATCCACAGAGATTGCCAGCACCAGTTATCTTTGGTTAAACCTCCTTTTTAGTTGTGGGATGTCAGGCATATTTTAGTCAAATTCTAGGCATTCCTTTCAGTGATGCAAGCTATTTTTACCACCTTAGTTGTAATAATACCTTGGATTTATAGAGTTTGTTCCAGAGAGTTCAAACAACTTTCATATCTATAATTTCTTTTATCCTGTTAACATCCCTGGTGAAGGAAGGGGGACAGTTTATTATTATTATCACCATTTTACAGAAGGAGAAACTAAGACGACTGTATCAGTAACACAGGTCAGGCTACTGTTTACTGCTGGAACTTTATCTGAAAAATTCACAGTATTTGAATGTTCTATGCAATGGAGTTGAGACTTTGAGGGCTACTTTTTTGTTTTTTTTCAGTTGTCACTAATTACCTCTTTAAAAATGTGTTTTTTTAAATATAAAAACACGGTTAAAATTAAATGATATAAATTTATCCAAGGTATATGTATAGTAAGGTATTGGGTTTTTTTAATAGGGTACATGTGATATTTTGGTACAGAATACAATGTGTATTAATCAAATCAGGGTAATTGAGGTATCTATCATGTATTGTTTTTTTGTCCTGTTCTCCTGCCCCATCCTGCTCCCCAAAGATTGTACATTTTCTTGATATTTTGTGTATATATATAAATATATATATTTATATATATATGTATTTTTTAAATAAGTGTAAATGAAATCATATGCATGTATGTACTGTTTTGCAGTTTGCTTTTCACTTGATAATGTGCACACTTTTCAAAATGAACTCATAATCAGGGTTGGCAGACTTCATGGAAAGGGCCAGATAGCTTAGGCTTTGAGTGTGATATACCTCTCATCATGTGTTCTTCTTTTGTTTTTTTCTTACAATCCTTTACAAATGTAAAATCATTCTTAGCTTTCTGGCTATAAAAGATTAGCTGAGGGCTGGATCTGTAATTTACTGACCCTTGATAGATATCTGTGTCCTCTATTAATAGGTATTTTGGTTTTCAGTTGTGGATGTATGTTCTATTTCATCATCATAAACAGTGCTGGAGTGAACATGACCACTTTTAGAGTTAACAAAGTATCCTTTTACTTTCTCTGATACGTAGTCCATAAAGCAGCTTAAACTTTACCTCTGAAAACAAAGTTATTCCTGTTGATTCTTGGTGACTAATAGCTTTTCCCCTCCACAGGGTCCTAACCTGATTATAAAACAGCCAGATGAGTTGCTGGACAGCATGTCAGATTGGTGTAAGGAGCATCACGGGAAGGTAACATTAACAAATAACAGGATTGCTGCTTTGGGGATCAGTAACAAGCTTGTTGCTCTCACATCTGAATCCTATACCATTGTTGGATGGTATTTAAAAAAAGGTTAGAGGAAGATTGCTTGACAAGCCTGGGAAACTGCTTGCTTGTTTACTTTTCATCTTTGGGACCTCTCGAGATCATCTTCTCCTGAATGTCCTGTTTTTTTCTCTTCTACATTCAGTCTGTCGCGAACGCATTGTGGATTGTCAAGTATTACTCAAGTCAGTCTTTTGGATAAGGTTAGACATCAACTTTCAGAGAAGGGGGAATGCTGCTCTCCTGTTAATAGTTGTTTCTTCCTAAAGGTTATATCCTTGGACTTTGAGCACCGTCTTTTTTGACTGTGTGGAAATGCTATTAACAATCAGGAACATAACTTATTTGGCTTGGATTCGTTAAGGAAAAATTGGTGCAAAGATGGCAGTTTCAATTTGAACTTGAGCTCTAAGAATGATCCATCTCTGGTTATATTTTCCCATTTTAGAAGTGAAGTTTCATTTCTGGATGCCTTTGAAAACTGACTTCATGTGTTTCTGGTGGGGGGCTGGGGATTCTCTCTTGCAGTCTGGTCTTACCAAGGCAGTGAAGGAGAGTACAATTACATTGCAGCAGGCAGAGTATGAATTTCTGTCCTTTGTACGACAGCAGACTCCTCCGGGGCTCTGTCCACTTGCAGGTAAAATCCGATCCTATGTGTATATCTTGTAGATAGTCTTTCATTGTAGTGGTTCACGAGACTGCAATTCCAAAAAGACCAGCCAAGGCCATCCATGTCTTCCACTTACCCTGCTTTGGGTTATACATCTTAATTTTGTGTTCAAATTTCTTTGTATAGTTTATAACATGAGTATTGTGAAAATACCCCGAAACCTGATATGAGATCTGGGAAACACAAGAGTAACTCAATAAAATTTTCCCTCATATTTTTATTATGGAAAAATTTCAAATGCACAGAAAAGTTGATTTTAATAATTGTTAACCTTGTGCCATGTTTGGTTTTCCTATTTTTTCTTGGACATTTGAAAGTAAATTGCAGGCACCATGACACTTCATTCCTAAATACTTCAAACATCTCATAAGAATAAGGACATTTTCGGCCGGGCGCAGTGGCTCACGCCTGTAATCCTAGCACTCTGGGAGGCCGAGGCGGGCGGATTGTTTGAGCTCAGGGGTTCGAGACCAGCCTGAGCAAGAGCGAGACCCCATCTCTACTAAAAATAGAAAGAAATTAATCGGACAACTAAAAAATATATAGAAAAAATTAGCTGGGCA